>JAGVVM010008077.1:0-14779 GCA_019149425.1 Psidium friedrichsthalianum | reverse complement strand
GAAATTGTTTTCCGGGAAACTGATAAGCTTTTACTTCTACAGGAGGGCTGCGAGATTGGCATTAGAGACAGCCGAAGGAGATGGAGAAGGGCAGGTATCTTTCTTAGAACCTAAAATTCAAAAGCTAAGTCAATATGTATCTTGCAGTTACAATGTAACCATGGAGAAGAAAGTACATGACTTACTCTTGCTTGATCGAATTTCTTCAATGATCGAAGACGGCAAGGTCAGGAAACTGAACTCTATGCTCGCGGCTTTCGAACGGATAGGCACGGGATATGCACATGCTTTGATTCGCCTTTTTGATTGGTTTTTTGAGGTTGGTTTTCTCCTAAAACAGAAGATTGCGGTGATGCGGTCCCTTTTCTTTCCCCATCTGCAAGGATAAATAATAGCATTAAGCACAAGGTATATAGTCATATCACCTAACAAAGGGAAGAGGTTACCTTTCTTGAATTCTCTCAATAGTGCTGGTAAGTGCTCTAGGTGTACTCGTTTGCTTCAGGAATTGAGTTAGATCTATCTCCTGTCACGTTCAATCCAGAGTGATTCACAGATTATCTGGATTTCGAAAAAAACAAGAGAGTGGTGTTCTGTCCACCAATATGTGAGATGTCAAGGGTAGCATAGTGTAGGTTTCCGGCTCAACTTAGATCAGGAAGTTTTTCGTTAATTCTCCGAATAATGACATTTAATCGGTAAAGGGTGAAGCATCCGAGAATTTGCCAAGGACGAACTATTGTTGGGTAAAGGAGGAAGAGAAAGTGTAAAGAGTGCTAGAACAGGAACCCCTTGAGTAAGCCCAAATTGCCGAGTGCATATTGGAGAGAGTAAATTTTAAAGCCAAGGCAGGCCTGCCCTTGAACAAGATCCTAACATGAAGGTCGCTGGGAGTCAATATGACGCATGCCATACTCGCTACGGTTATCCTGAAAACCAAGAAGATATCGACGAAATTCGAGAGTAAAAAGGGTGGTAAAATTGAAGTCTGTGCGTTAAAGGGAATATAGTTGAGGATCTGAAATATCGAAAATAAGACAAGGACATTGCGATATCAAGAGGAAGGAGTTCTCGTACTCAGGCTTGACAAGAAGGATTAGTTGGTACAGAGATAGAAGGTATCAAGAGGGGTTGACCAATTTGGTTTTTGAAGAACCAGTAAGTGGGAAATAGAAGGTAGCCAAATTTGCAAAATCCAAAGAAGACCACCAAAAACCCCATTCGTACCTAAAGAAGTGACAGAAGTAGTATGGCATAGCCTCTTATATAGGAGAGCAAGGGCAGTTTTACCAAGGGCTAGCTTGGTTCCTGCAGCTAAGGTAATTAGCTATGTGAAGAAGTCTTTAGACCATCTATGATAACAGGATGACAAAAGAGAAATTTGCATAGCCAATAAAGCAGAAGGCAGTGTGTTCCTCATTAGTAACTCTTCATCTTTCTGAAAATACTTATTCAAGAACCTTCGTAAGAAATAATCCGAGTCTGTGAGCTGACGGAACCCTGGGCAAGTGTTTGTCAGAATGGCAGCAACATTTGTTCCTGAGGACTGAGGTCGGTAATACAAACGAGGTAGAAATGTTATAATCATGGAGCAAAAGGAAAAAAGAAGCAGTTGGTGGATGAAGACCACAAACTAGATAGGGCACAATCAGCTCAAAGTTGAGACGATAGTTACAACAAACAAAGACGAAGAGCTTCGTGAATCTAAGCTCATCCCAGAGGTGTGGCCTTAAGGATGAAGTCGGGAGTACATTGATAGAAAGATTGATCGAATGGGAGAAAAACCCTAAGACCGGAAGGTGAGAAGTCCAGTTATAAAGTTGAATAGGTGATGATAGATGGGAAGAACTTTAGTAGGAATGTCCGAGAGGGAAATCTCAAAATACACATACCTTTATGATCAGAAAGTGATTATAAAGGGCAGGACCTAAGACAAGGAATTGTTTACCAGTCGTCATTCAGGAAGAAAGTGGTGACGATCGTCCAATCATTCGATTCCTGAACTTCTCAGGAACGGATGTTTCAAGGTGGGCTGTCTTGCAGAAAAAGGTGGAAACTTGAGACGCCATTTGGTAGGATAGCAAGGATTGTATGTGAAACCTGGACGTAGTGTGAACATAGGAAGAAGGACCCAGCCAAACGGTCGAATTGCAAGAGCTGTTTTGAGAGAAGACAAAATCTTGATTTCGGTGGTCACATAACTTTATAGCTGGTACGCAAGAAGCTTAATGACCCTTACTAGAAATGACGTGAAAAAGTGCCGTTTAGACAAAAGGTAAAAGTTCAGTGTAATCGTATGTTTAAAGAATCATAAAGAACTTTAATTCTTTTAGAAGGGTCTGGCGATATGTTAGATATCGGAAAAGTTATTCGATTTACTCTGGTGATTGGATATCTTTTTGAATAAACGATACATGATGAGGTTGAAAGATAATCACTAGTAGATTCAAAATCAGTAAGAGAAAATCACACTCATTCCTGAATGTGATTCGAGGGAGTTTTTTTTCTATCGAGCATATAGTTTTCAACAAGGGAATGTCCAGGTTACACAAAAGGCACGTATAACGTCATCATGATGGTAGTGTCGGGAGGACAGATCGATTGTTCGCGTTGTGAATTCCTGGTTAGCTCTCCAGAGTATGTAACATGGGTGGTCTGTTGGTATTCTCTAAGACAAGAGTGCTGGGGGAAATCCTTAGAGCTCTTAATTAACTCGAATGGGCAGCTATATATAGGTTCATGAGTGATATGTTATACAGGTAGAGTATATATATTTCACAGGAGAGACTAGTTTCAATGAACCAATGAGGTTGGTTACAACGTGAGGTTAACACACAACTGTTTTAGCCTATGATTTTCCGCGGGTTATGCGATCGATTATGGGAGGGTTGAGAAACGACTAGGACTTGATCAGCAGCGCTTAAAAGTTCAAAGGTTTTGTGGGGCCAATTAAAAAAATACGGTACCTTTTTTAGGCATTTGAGACAATGCTCTAAGATAGCATATAGTTTTGCTTCAAAAGTGTATAGGGATAGACAATGAGGGTGGTACACGCCTCTTGTCTTCTCCAAAAGATAAATATCAAGCTCATTTTTCCTTTAGTTTTCATTGTTTGTTTGCAGTTTAGTGTTTCCTACAACGTTTCAAATCCTTATTACCTTCATATATTCCAACATAATTTATTTCCTATTTACACACAAATAGGAGTATTGTAATCGTAGATTATTCAACTTTTCGAATAGCTTCTTATTCAAATTCTCCATCAGAACAGGAGCCATAAAGCCCGTATTAAACCAAACTGAAGAGCGAGTTTTTCGATGAAAGAGATTCCCGATACAAAATCGAGGGAACAAATACTATAGGATCGCGAGAAGAGCGTATATAAATAAAGGTGAAGAAAACACAATTTTATTCCAGGTTCCATTTACCTACGAACCTTGAACTTACTCGTTGGAATAGGTTCTCCAATTTTGAAACCTAAAACTGAACTAGTTCTCATCGATGTGGTTCTAGTCAGCTTCGCTTTCTTAGACTAATTCATTGATTCGGCGAATGCGTGTCGATTAGCAGCGCATTGAGAGGATTGTGTGTGTGTGTGCTTGTACACATCACACGCAGTGGTAGTTGTGTTGAATTCCACAAAGAGAAGACTGTGAGTCAACAAAGGCAAAATTGAAATTGAGGTCTTTTATTAATTTTTTTTAAGCTAACTTGGAGCACGATAGATTATATATAGGCACCTCCAAGCTTTCTTCTCTTGTCACCACTCAACTTGAACGTTCAATTTCGAAAGTGGAACAATGAAGTACCTTGTAGCACTCTTCCTAGCCCTTCCAATTGTCATAAGCATCGCTCTCTTTTCATCTCCATCCGTGCCATCTCCTCATGCAATGGCCCTTGTCGAACCTAGATGATTGCACCGGCCAATTGATATGCATCAGTGGAAGGTGCAATGACGATCCCGACGTAGGCACGCACACGTGTCGCCATATTCCATCACCATCGGTGGAGGATGTCAGCCCTCGGGTACTATGTACTGCCACGGCAACTCCTACCCTAAATATCGTTGCTCGCCCCCGTAACGTCTTCCACTCGAGCAACCTTGACCGAACAATGATTTCAGCGAAGGGGTGATGGTGGGGGCCCGTCGGAGTGCGACGGACGTTACCACAACAACTCAGAGCAGATTGTTGCACTGTCAACTGGGTGGTATGCCCGCGGGTCTCTATGCGGGAAGAGCATTAGGATAACATCTAAGAAGACGGGAGGACTATGTAATGGGCCAAGGTGGTCGATCGAGTGCGACTCTATGAAGGGTGCGATGGTGTACACGCCGATCAGCCACCGTGTAGGAACACACACGTTGATGGTTCAAACGCGGTGTGGCATGCGATGGGACTAGCATAGAAGTGGGTGAAGAGGATGTTACATGGTCCATGCGTAGAACTTCTTGCGTTTTCCTTCCCCGGAGACTATGGAAATAGGGAAAAATAAGCTCTGGGCTGATGGTTGCTGCCTGGTGTTCTGTAATATGTATGAGGCTGTGCGTATGATGCAAAATATTTGTCAGGGCAATAAAACTGTAAACGAAGCCATGGCAATGCTTGTACTTGTCCTTTAACTCCATACAGTCTGTTGATGTGGTATATTCGAATAAAGGCACCCGAGATGTTTTGAATATAGCAAAATGTCACTGGTGTCTGTGTGTGTGCGTGTCTGTCGGTGGGAATCAGGTTTCCCTGCCACCCTCTCTCATCAGCACGGGTCGGCGTCCCTGAGTCTAGTCGGGTGAAGCCGATGTGGCCCTCGCCGCCACCTCCACTGCTGAAAAGCAACAGGAGAGCGTGTGGTGGCGAGTGAGTTTGGTGAGGTCATGATTCACGCTAGTCTCGCCAGTTCCCGGCGATCCCCACGTGACCTCACTACTATGGTCGCTCTAGCGAGGGAGTGACCCTCAGTCCCATTCCTGAGGGTCGGAGGACCTCGCCGCTGCCTGCAAATTGAAGAAGATTGAAGAGGGCAGTGGTGCTCGACCGCGAGGCGATGGACATCGTGAAGCTCGGGGACTCGGGAGGCGTGTGTCCGGAGGCAACTTGTCGAAGAAGAATCCTGTGAACTAAGAGTGCAGAGGCGAGCAAAAAATCCGTTCGTTCGATTTCAGGCAAAAAGCAAAATGAGAACGGCATGCGATGGTCTTGCATGAAGGCAAACGGAACACGACCATACGCCAACTTTTGCCCTAAGGAACTTTAGATGAGGTCAACCAAATCTGGGAGAAACGTCAATGGTTTCTTTTTTTTTTTTTTTTCTTTTTTTTTTTTTGGGTTTTTTTTATTATTATTTTTTTTTTTTCTTTTTTTTTTTTTTCTTTTTTTTTTTTTTTGTTACTTTTTTTTTTTTTTTCTAGGCTCTATTTTTTTTTTTTTTTTTCTGTATTTGTTTTTCTGTTTTATTTTTTTTTTTTTTAATTTTTTTTTTTTTTTTTTTTTAGCTTTTTTTTTTTTTTTTTTTCTTTTATTTTTTTTTTGTTTTTTTTTTTAATTTTTTTTTCGATTTTTCACATTTTTTTCTTTTTTTTTTTTTTTTTTTTTTTTTTTTATTAAAAAAGTGAATTCCTAAATATAAAGAGGTGAAAACACTTTCATGATTGTTATTCTTGATTTTTTAAAAAATTTCAATATTATTTTTTTATTTTATTTTATTCTTTTTTTAGTTTTTTAATTTATCTTCTTGCTTGGGCTACCTCCACCAGTCGAAAAGGAGGAAGAAAGGAAAAAAATAAAAATAAAAATTAATGAAAATCTGACTTTTTTTTTTCTTGAGACGAAATCATTTCCAAACAAGATCTAATCATCATAAAATATTTTCGGTCATACATCACCAAACCAAGAAAAAACTAACCAATCTCCCGAAAGATAATGTCTTCTAAAGTGTTTTCCTTTGACATGAAGTTTTTCGCCCAAGCAAAGGCACTCTTAAAAGTTAATTTAACAAAATTGATGATATCGCTAGATCCTGGAGAGAGTCACCTTCCTCAGCCAAGGCCAAGACCCAGTGACTCGTAGAGGAAGAAGAAAAAGACAGAAAAAAAAAAGGCAAGGAAAAGAATTAAAGATTGAAGAAATACTAAAAAAATATTAAAAATCCTCCATGTCAGCCTTGACTGAGCCACGTAGGACGGCTAATATTCACGTTTGTGATTTCCCATCGAAATGACTAGATGGACTCAATTGAAAAAAAAACGTAAAAATGTTTAAGACTTAGTTAACATAATTAAAGATTTATAACTTAATTGACAAAATATAATATATTTAGAACTTTTAGAAAAAATTTTGTAATATTTTTGTGTGTGTGTCAACCGTCGCACATCATTTAGCAAGGGATCTATATAAGAATTTTTTACAATGTAGTGTTATTCTTTACTTTCTCCGGAGATAAGTTTTTCGGGAAATACTTCATGATTAAGATAATTAAGATAGTTTCATAAGAAGCACATACGCTAATTATGAACAGGATTATCTTCATAAATTGTTATTTAAGGATTACTTGAATGTAACAAATAATCGCCTGTATCATTCTAATGCACGCTTTTCACAACAATACAACACCGGTATTTGAAAATTAGTTGTTGATATGAAACTGGGATTCTTATTGGTTCGTTCTACCTCCTAATAGCACGTCCTCGTAGCCATAGGCGGTTCATGGAATCTGTTTTCCGTCTCGTTTCGAAACCCTTTTCTGTCAGAGTTTTTTTGGAAAAATTATTCAAAAAAAATCTTAAATCTATACAATTGTGGTAATTCGGTCTTATAACTTTTTTTTTAATCAATTCAGTCTAAACCTTTTGTATTTGTGTCAATTCAGTCATTCTGATCAATTTTAAGCAAAAATTGCTAATGTGGTGTGGCTAGCGTTAATGTGGCACGACCTGGCATTGACATGGCTAATTTTAACTAATATTTTAATATTTTCAAGCCACGTCAGCAATTTTAGGCTAAAATTGGCCAAAAGGATTGAATTGGCACAAATACAAAAGGTTATGAGTGAATTGACATAATTGCAATAGATTTAGGACTTTTTAATTATTATTTTATTTTTTTTTCAGTTTTGGGAGCACTAACTAAGACAAATGCCGACAGCATCTTGTGAACAACAACAAATGTACAGCCAAATTGAATCGGCCTAAATCGGCAGAAGCTAGGTCTTGTTTATTCTGTTTCTATAATATCGACGCTAACGTGGGCTTTCAAACTAGATTCCGACTAGAACAATTAAGGCTTAGTACTATTTTAAAGGAGATACGACCCATTCTACAACAGTAAAAAACTATTTCATTTGTTTTTAGAAGAAATATTTTGACCCCTAGCTATTAAGATCGATCACGAACACCAATGCATATGTTAGTCTCGATGTCCGGTCTTTGCACAAAATGTTAGTCTCAATGTCCGATCGTTGCACAACGACCATAACATTAAGGATTAGTAATTATTTTAAAGGAGATACGACCCTTCCACAACAGTAAAAAAAATTTCATTTGTTTTTAGAAGAAATATTTTGGCCCCTAGCTATAAAATCGATCACGAACACCAACGCTTGTGTTAGTCTCGATGTCCGGCTTGCACAACCCCTAAGTCACGAAAATGAAGACTCAGTCAATTTTTGTTTAAATTCCACGAATGGGGACTGTGAGTCGACCCGCACTCGAAACAAACAAGATGTGCAGTGTGCGTTTATTTGAAAACAAAAGGCAAATGAACGATTTAACTCTCCCTGGTTGCGGTCAAACTTGGAGCATGAGAGACTCTATATAAGCGCTCCATGCGTTCTTCTCTCCTCACCAAAACCAACTTGAGCGTTCAATTTCGATTGTTGAACAATGAAGTACTTTGTGGTACTCCTCCTAGCTCTTCCACTTGTTATAAGCATCGCTCTCTTTCGTCTCCTCTTCATGCTGTCTCCCATGCAACCGGCCGTTGTCGTACCCTTGATGATCGCACCGGACAATTGATAGCATCAATGGAAAGTGCACGACGAATCCGGGCGTAGGCACACACAGGTCCCAATACTCCGATCACCATCCGGTGGAGGATGCCAGCCCTCGGGCATATGCATATGCCATGTCAAACAAGTCTTCCTAAATCCTTGCTCGCCCCCTATACTTCTGCCATCGAGACAATCTTGTGAAGAACACAAGATTTCAGGCGAAGTGCGGTGATGGTGGGGCGCCCTCGGAGGTGTACGAAAAGGGCACCACGAAAAACTAGGCTTGATTGTTGCATTGCGTAATGGTGTGGTATGAAGGTGGGTCTGGTGCGGGGTAAATAGGATAGGATAACATCTACGAAGACCAGGAGGAGCGTGATAGATAAGGTGGTGACGGAGTGCGACCTCTATGAATGGGTTGCGATGACTGAACATGCTGATCAAGGCCACCATGTAAGGAACAACATACATCGACGGTTCCAAACGCGGTGTTGGTGCATGGTCTAGACATAGATTTGGTGAAGAGGATGGCTACATGCTCAACATGGCTAGAAATTTCAGTGTTTCCCTTACCAAGATACAAAATGAGGATAAATAAGATCTCTGAGGTCATCGGTTGTGATTGGACGAGGAACAAGATGATAGGAAGAGTTTCGACATTCAGACCAGTAGGGGCATCTTCAATATGCGCATACTCCTCTGTGTAGAGTCTTCAGCTTTCTAGTATTTCCTATTGCTTTCTATGGGGTTGTTTTCATAAGATTGAGCCTTGCTAGATTTCTCTTTTTTTGTAATTGTAGTTCGTTCTTTGCCATTTCAGTAAAATTGGAGTTCATGAAAATTTAATTGTCTATTGTGAGGAGCATGTTTGAAGCGCACCAAACTGGGCCTTGTGATTGCAACCTCTTTAAATGACTGGGCTTCTGCCCTAATAAAAATTTGTGAAAATCCACATTTTGAGTCAATTGCATCACTGATATCGTAGCACCTCGCTTTGAAAAAGAAAAGCAAAGGAAAACCGGTTTGCAACTTAGGAATGCACAAGCGGACAGGGGGCTGGAAAAAATTCCAATGATCTAGCGGAGGGGATTAAAGCCTCCCAATTTACATGCTCTCTAGAGAATCCATTTGAGCCGTTACTAACGCTGATTGAGGATTGAGAACATAACAAGTCCTATTGTTTCAACTCCGCATGATTCATTCAGATTCTAACATATTAGTGGCGTTTAATGCAGTGGACAGAAACCCATTATACATGGTGGAAAACTAAATTACCTTTGTTGGCATCAAAATTTTGCCACCCAATAGTTATTATTACGTGGAAAATTAAGGATCACTCTGGGCCCTCTAACCAGAAATATTAATTTTTCATTAAATCATAATGAGCCCACATAAACTTTATTTAGTACAGCAAGGGACGTCTGAGAGTATTTTAAATAATCTACGGGTACACAAGAATTTAAGATTGGCTGTCCGTCAACTTATAAAAATGGCCGGAAGTATCATGAGTGAGCAAAATATGAAGTAGATTTTTACTTGGTCAATATTAAAGGCTGTGAAGCCTTACACCGAGATCTGCGAGAGGGAAAGAAAGACTTGCCCTTTTCTTGAGGAGACCGCCTTCCTTTCACATATAAGAGGGGAAATTCCAAATAAAGATATGGAGGGTCTTTATTTTCTCAAATAAGGAAAAAAATGGACTTAATTTTAAATAAGGACCTGAAATGAATTTTATTTAAATAAGGGCATGAAGTGGCCACGAGAGTATCAAATAAGGGCTTAACCTCCATGTAGTTAAGGGCATTTTCATCCTTTATTTTTTATTTTATTTTATGTTTTTCTTTCCTTTCGCCAATGGCTAGCCATTAGCCACCAGCCAATGCTCTGGAGAGGACTCAGGAAGGGTCGCCCTCTGCTTGATCTGGCGAGAGCAACCCTCGCTGACCCAAGTGAGGGCCTCACTGGCCACAAGTGAGGCCAGTGGTGACCCTCATCTTTGAGCATCACCAATGATCGGTAGCCGACCACTGGCGAAAAGGAAAGAAAAAAAAAAAAAAAAAATCAAGCTTGTATGGCTACTTCAGGCACTTATTTGAGATAGTGAGGGCACTTCACGCCCTTGTTTATGGCAATATTAACTTCAGGTCCTTATTTGAGAACATGAAGGCGCTTCTAACCCTTATTGGAAATTTTTCCCTTGAGCTTGGGAGAGCTTTACTTGTAAAAAAAAAAATCATTTGAAAAGAAAGAAAGAGAATCATGGAAAGAGAGATTGTCTTAAGAAGTCTCGAAGCTGAGTTGATTGAACCCTGCTCTTATCTCGCTTGGATGTGACCAACATCCTCGCTGGCCTTGATCCCGATGTGCCCGACGACATTCTCACCATGTCCGACAACCACTTCAGCGAAGCAGCCCTGTTTCCAATGATGCCCAGTACCACCAAGTCAATCGGTGACACTAGCAAGCTCTAAGCGAGATCTAGCAAACCCGGCCAGTTATGTCATCATGGCAATGCCGGTGCCTCCTCTTGTTGTCTTTACTCAGCACGATGGTACCATCACAGCAACCACTTGGCGCGAGTCCAACCAACCATTGCTGATGTTTTAGTTTGTGATGCGCTGCTTACACCAGTAGCTTTCTTTTTCGACGTTGTATTGCAGGTTCTCCAATACCAGTAGCAACCGTAGTTCCTGGATTATTCACGACCTATCCAGATTCATTTGTTGTAGCCACGTCGTTCACCCTAGCCATATTTGGTTCACACCTGCAGCTTCTTAGTGCAACTAACGTCGCCTCGGGGTGGTTTCCAACATTCTCTACCTTGCCAAGCCGTCGTCTGTCTTTCCAATGAGTGACCACAGCCCAATTCACGGCGGTAACCCTTGATGGTGCTTCTAACAACCCTGATGCAAACCTAGCTCTTGGGGGCACCACCTAATGTCACTGTTCCTTTGCAACGAGTTTATCCTTGTACTGATCCTTTACTGTGACAACATCTATGGCTTCTCAAACAAGTGATATCTTACACCAGGTAAATCCTTAATCCTTCCATCTCTTACCAAGACTACAAAATGTTCTTATGAATTATGGCCAATACTAGGTATATAGCAGTGATTTCAAATCCCCTTCTGTGTCACTTGTCCTCGTGGCCAGTCCTTTTTTTGGAAGCAAATTTTCCAAACTAGATAATTTCCTAAACCAAACTTGATTTGCCTATTTTGTTGCCTAGTTTGCCATTGTTTGATCATCTAATTTGATGTTATTCAATTCTAATATGATTGGTTGATTTTTTAGGCATTCCCCACTTAGGAAAATTCTCATATCATGCAAAAAAAAAAAAAAAACTCCTTCAAAGAAGAGGAAAACATTTTCCCCACCTTTCCTTCCTCCTCTATTTCACGTTTTTCTTTATTATTATTACTTTTTACATCTATTCATTTTTTATTTATTTCTTAAAATTCAAAAATTATATTGTAGATTTTAATTTCTAAATTCTCTCTCTCTTTTTTTGCTCATCCCTTATTCTTTGGCTGGTCGCTCGCCACAACCCACCACAGGCGAGCGAGGCCAAGCGTCGCAGGGTTCGGCAAGGCGAGCCTTGCAGACTTGTCGATGGCGAACTTGAGGCGGTGAGCCAGATCTGGCAAGGCCATTGAGGCGGCAAGGCGAGCCTCAAGCTGGCCAGATCAGGTGAGTTCATCGAGTTCAAGAGTCCGAGTCTCTTTTACAAGTAAAAATCATTGTGCTCGTCTATGCCAGGATGTTCTGTTTAAACATGCATTCTGTTAGTTTTCTTGTATCTCTTGGTTGGCTATTTTACTGATGCTAATAAAATATCGTAACAAGATAGTAATGATAAGCAAACCTTTGTTCTTCATGCGTGTTTTATCTGATTCAAGTAGTTCGAGGAAGGTTTTTAGACAAGTTCCTTCTAGATATGGGCTATTGTTTATGGTGAAACTGATTGTGAACTTCCTGCTGCAGCTGGAAAACATCTACCTGAAAAATAAAAATAACAATAAAAAATTATTAAAAGGTGTGTACGGCAGAAAATGATTTTTCATACCAAATGGCAAAAAATAATTTCCAATTCCTTTTCAATTTTTAGCCAACTATCGAAAAATATCATCATTGTTCTGAAAAATATTTTTCTAAAAATATTTTTAGAAATGCCACATTTTTCACGAAACAACAGAGCCTGAAAATCTTAATAATTTCATTTTTAATTTTGATAGCAGTGAGTATATTGATTATATGGGTTTACTACATTGCACGTGGTTGATTAAGAAAAAAAAAATTCCTGTTTGAAAAAACACAAAAAAAAAAAATTGCATTCCCCACTATATTGCTCTGATAGGATAGCCGGCGAGGGCGCGTTGACTAGTGGACTTTGTCGGCCAATGGCAAAAAGAAGAAGAAGTAAAGCTCAGAAAAGGAAAAAAAAAACGAAAAAGAGCCAAAAAATTATTTAAAAATTTAAAATAATATTAAAATTTATCCACATCAGAGACAGCCATGTCATGTAGGATGGTCAGCATGCAAGTCAGCAATTTTTGGCCAAAAAATTAGGTAGATGGACTCAATCGGTACCAATGCAATAAGATTTAGGACTAAATTGGTCCAGTTAAAATGTTTAGGATTGAATTGATAATAATGCAATAGGTTTAACTCTTCCTGTGAATTACATTTTCGGACATGTTTGTGGCAGATTAAATCTCACGAATAGAGATATCAAAATGGGTAAAAACCCTCTTCTCCCCCCCCCCCCCCCCCCAAAAAAAAGGGTAAAACTCATATTTTAACCCATATTCAATGAAATAGGTCAAATATGGATTAACCAAGTATGAATAAATAAGTTGTTAATGGGTTTGAGTTGTAAATTTAATTATACATGGGTTGTAAATGGTTAAAATATGGGTTTATCTTTAAACCCATTTACAATCTATTTAGTTTATAAAGTTTATTAGTTGAGTCAAACATTCATGTGCCTCTTGCTTTTTTTTTTTATTTCTAATTTTTAACTTTATTTTTATTTTTTACATAAAAAATTAAAAGTCCAATGGTTGGTCACTCGCTGCCCACCCCTGGCGGTGTCGACGGTTGATAGATTTAATATTGAAGTGTTTTAGCAATATGCGTCGGATTAGGTATGAGTCGGTAGATTTGTATTACATAAAAATGGGTCACAATGGCCCACCCATTTGATAGATCTACTCATAGGTAAGATTTGTGATTTCTCTATGAGTTAAGGCTCCGTTTATTTCATGAAAAATGAATAATTTGAAAAGTACTTTTCAAAAAAATAATTTTAGATTAAAGGTCCATTTATCTTGTGAAAATGGAACGATTTGAAAATATTTCCCTAAACATTATTGGTTATATTATTGAAATAATTAGCCAATAAAAATATTTTCAAGATTCGACAACACTTTTATGCCTAAACATTTTTTGTAAACAATGAAAATATTTTACGTTTATTCGTTTGGTAGACGATTTTTTTTTTTTCAAATGTAGGTTTTGCGCGAGAATTATAAAAGCTAAACATTATCTAAGTTAGCTATTGTAAATGGATTTAGGAAGTACAGAAAGTGTTTAAGTGACTTGAGTATGATTGTAATCTCCACTTTGTTGCATTGTTTGATCTGTAGTAGAATTGCTCTCTCCGTGGATCACGACTTACAGACTAAATCATGTAAATCTGATATCTGATTTGTCTCCTTATTCTATTTTGTTATTGCATTCGATGGCTCGTTTTCCACGGCAATTTTGTCTAATTTCAAGCAAAAATAATGTTCTTCTTCGTAATGCAGTTCAAAGAAGAGCTAATGTGCGAGAACAGCTCCGCCATGGTCAAACAAGAAGGATTGCATCGCATGTGTAAACGTTGATAGCATCTTGCGGAAAGTTTGAGGGGACCATTATTGCTACTTTTCTTATTTTCCGGTCATAACCATTATTGCTACTTGGGTAAAACGAGTAGTAAAATGTAAAACAAATTCCCTTCGATTGATCTTGCCTCCATCTATGTTTTCTTTCTTTCCTACAATTTTTATTTTTAATTGATAATTGTACGTACATACGCCAATTATGTAAAGGATTACTTTCATTAGTTTTTAGAGTAAGATACAGTTTTTCTACTGTTATAGAAAGGGTCGTATCTCCTTTAAAATAATTACTAAGCCTTAACGGTTCTGGTCGGAATCTAGTTTGAAAGCCACGTTAGCGTCGATATGTATAGAAACAGGAAAAAACAAGACCTAGCTTCCACCGATCTAGGCAGATTCAATTTGGCTGTATACTCATTGTTGTTCACAAGATACCGCCGCATATTTCGAAAAAGGGACTGATTTCCAGGGCATTTTGTCTTTTTCTTTATTTGATTTTTATTAGACTTTTCTTTTTTAAAATTTTTAAAAAAGGCACACAGGTAGGAGGAGCTGTCCCTCCCGCCTATGGTCGCTAACCCGTCGCTGGTCGGGGGTCGGCTGGGAGGCGAAGGCCAGCAAAGTCGCTGGCGTCTCGGCGAGGGTCGGTAATCTCGTCGACCAGAGGCAAAGGGCTAGCAAGCCCTCGCCAAACGAGGAGAGGGTTGGCCCCTCTCCTGGATCTAGGTGAGGGTCGTTGGCCCCCTCCCTAACCAGTGGAGGCGAGGGGTGGTAACCCCCGCTTGGTCTTGGTGAGGGCTGGCAACCCCCGCCTAGGATTGGGTGGGGGTTGCCAGCCCTCACCTCTGGTCATGGGTCGCTGGCCCCCATCGAGGCATCGGCGACCATGCGCGGCCTTCGCCACACCCACC
>JAGVVM010008076.1:0-25711 GCA_019149425.1 Psidium friedrichsthalianum | reverse complement strand
CTCTCAGAGAGATCCCTCAACTGCTAGCCCACTTACATTTCTTTTCATCTTTCATTATGCCTCTCATAATCTACTATCGGGACCAAATTCCACAAGGGGGCCAGTTCAACACATTCGTGATCGATTCATTTTCCATGAATAAGGGGTTATGCGGACGTCCTTTGCCCAAATAAATGTACAACAGTTGGGGATAACTCACCATTGCCACCATCTCATGAGGAAGAAATGGACGAAGAGTCTCCACTCAACTTGGATTGGAAATTCGTGCTAATTAGCGTTGGAGTCGGGTTTTTGGATCGGTGTGGTGCTAGGGAACTTGCTCATCGACGAGAAGAGTAGTGGTTCTTGCACTACTCCCACGGAATGGCAAAAAGATGGAGAAGATCGAAAAGGCAAATGAACAATAACGAGCCACCATGCAATCAGATACTTATGCGACACTATCAACAAGGTTAGCATTTTTTGTGTTTAGTTTGTACTTGGAAATAGGAAAAGATAAGGCCATACAATTTCCTCTTATGTCGTTTTGTGGGGTATTAAAAAAAATTCTTTCTTACTTTAGAAAGAATTGATCTAGTCTTTCCCATGCTCTTTTACCTTTATATATTAAAGAACTTAGTGCTGAACCTGAATTTATGCCAGCCAAAATAAGCATATGTTTTTTTTTTTTTTTGGGGGGGGCATATGAAAATGAATAATAGTAAAAAAGAACAAAACACATAAGATTAATAATATAACAAATTAAACAAGTACAAATAAAGGGGGGGCGGGGAAAAAAAATAATAAGGAAGAAAAACGAAGGCCGGGCTTGCGTATTTCAGTGGGCTCCGCTGATGGCCCATCTGGTGAAGTCCTATGGGCTTCATTCAATTCAATCAGACCTCCTCCTCCTTCTTCGGTCTGTAAAAGGTGAGGCGCGCGCGTGATGGAGGAGAAGGGGGAGAAGCAGTTGGAGTAAAGAAAGGCGCACACGCGGGAAGCAAAGCAATATCTGCTCTGGATCCACCGACATAATCCCTCCCAATTGCTGGCCATCCCATCTGCTCGCGCTCATTCGCAGTGGAAGCCAGCACACACCGGAGACAGAGATCACCAAAAACCCACGAGACTGAATTGATTACGATCTCTTCTCATCGATTTCTCTCACGCACATGTTTTCTTCATTGATTTCAGGGCGCCGGTGGACCGCCGTTTGCCATTCCCGAATCGTCTGTCGCTGTTGAATGTCCATTTTGAGGCCGAGAATCCAAAGAGCTCGATCTTCCTTTGAAACTTCTGAGACCTCGGTTATCTGTTGCATAGCCATTAGTTGCCAGAGCCGCATCTCCAAGTTATGTACATCATTGCTCTGTTTATTAAGCTGAGTCCTAAAGTTGTAATTGAAGCTTGAGTGAGAATTGAGTATTGATTAGGGATAAATAGCTGTCCAAGCATACTTTAATGTCACTGAATCTGCCTGGATCGGAATTAGCACTTGGATGATGCTTTCTCTGCTCTGTGTTTTGTACCGATAGCAAGTGTTCGTGAAAATGCCTGACTGAGATCGCACATTTATTCGTGAGAATGCCCGATCAGCGAGTGTTTGTATGGATGACATGGTGGCAGCTGGTCAATGGTGGAGAAAGACGTGCTTAGCAAACCGCGCCAAGCTCATAACTTGGTTTTATATCACGTAGTGGTTATTAAAATTTTAGTAGTAAGCAATTCTTTTAGCCAAACTATAATTCAGTTTAGATTTCACGGGATTATATGTCCCGAGGCTCAATCATGAAGCGATGTGTGTTTTTGGCTGACTTATGTCGGGTTACTATCCGCACTTTATTCTTGCCTGTTTGTATTACCATTTCAATGGGCTCTGTTTTGATTTTCTTATGTTGTTTCCATATTCTGGTTTCGTTTATAAATCACACTTCAGGGAAAAAATGAACAACCTGTTATGGGCATTTAATGAGAATGAACCTTAGGACTCATAACTTGACCAAAAAAAAAAGCATGAGACACTAGTTAAGAAGGTTAATCGAGTTTAGGTATCGCTATTTGGATCACGTCGAATCTCTCCTATGGGTGCATGGAAAAACATAATTACTAAAAAATGTCGTCCGAGGATACATTATGTATTCTTTCTTCTATCAAGTCATGCGCGTAATGAAAGTAAATAGAGTTTGGGACCTAGTATTAGGAGATTAAATCTTGTTGGATATTGACCGCGCTTAGTAGTAGTAGTAGTATGTGTCGCTGCATGATCGTCTAATTTGAGAGGAGCACAAATTGAAAGATTCAATTCACTAATGATCTTAGGTCCATACTTTTTTATTTATTTTTTATTGCATATGTTGATCTCAATGGATGAAAATCGACAGATGATGAATCTCTAATCGAAGAACGGTATAGTACCGCATGCACCATTTGAATTTGGATATGAATGTATATTTCGTCAATGAACCCAAAGTCATGCATTATTATTCTCTTTCACAGTTCTTTGACAGATGAACTATATGCAATCAGGTCCTATCGTCATTTAATTGACAAATGTTTTAACTGAAATGTGGATACAACGGCCACATGATATAATGACGTCACATTTGGGAAATTAGCAACATACCGTCATGTTGATGTTTCCCGGGAAAGATTAGTTAGATTCGATGAGAGTGTATCAATCTCATAAAATGGACAGTGGGGGGTTCTTGCGGTTTAACAAAATTTAGTGACCTGAGGGATGGTAACTTCTACCATCGATTGACACGTCTAGGAACATTGACATTGGTAAAGTTCAGGACGATATGAATCGAAGTGAATTTAAAGTACATAATTTTAGCATGTCCATTGAAAGTATAAGATATTGTACTCATACGTCGTCTTTACACATGAAAATCTACTCGTGAGGTCCAATATTCGGTCAATTGTAGCAAATAGTATGCGCATTTCAATCCTTTAAATCCTTCTAGTTACGTAGATATATTTTATGAGAGCTAATCTTTTTATATCGTGATCATCTAACTATTGGCCATTTAATTGTTTTGATACATCTATCTTTCATGTTTTCATTCTTTTTAATTTTTTTTTTTTTTAATTCTCACTCGCTCGCTGAGCCAATCCCACTAAACGGGAGTTACTCTTGCCACCAATGATGACTTACCTAGAAAAAAGTTCAAATGCTTTCTAGAAGTTATTTGAAATCCGAATTTCAATAACCGCCCCAAGGTCTGATAATTGAACGAAATGGCTTGTTTAAATCGGCATCCACGTTAGCTATTTCTGATCAAAATTGGCCGGATGGACTCAATTGGCACAAATTCAAAAGATTTAGCCTGAATTAGCACAATAAAAAGTTTAGGATTAAATTGACACATATAATATGTTTATGACTTTTTCTATACTTTTCCTGAAAATAAATGGACACTAGATTTACGTAATTCGGCTAGTGAGACGTATTCCATAGGAAGAACAGCATAGGGTTTCATTATCAATCAAGCATGCAATGGAAATTGCAACCACATTACAAGTCCCCCGGACTTGCAAGGAGACTAGAGAGTTTGAAATAGTCAAATAGAAGAAGCATCAGCAATATGCACAGCATTTGAAATCATGATGAAACATATGAAACCTATCATCGACCAGGTTTATTCGCGAATGGGCCCTACATTATTTATGCTGAGTTTATCGTGAGAGTGCAAAAATCATTGAAAAGTCTAAACAAAATAGTTAGACAAAGTGAAATTCAGATGGGCTAGTTTATAATTTGATGTGAACATGCACTAGAGTCCATGACGAGTCTGTTTTTTATGTTGCCCTCAGCTCGTCCTGAGAAGCTTTTAACTACAATGGTAGCATGGACTCTCCTTGCACATGAAAAAGGATTTCACAGGAGTGGATCCAATAAGGAAGAAACATTGACCTAGTACGTGTGTGTATAAATAAGAACACCATATTCATCTAACCTTTTCCTCCAATCGTACTTTTATTTATATCAAATTTAATCCGTCTGACTGGGGTCGATCTAAGAAAGATATGTTTCGCTTGGATCCTAGCAAGGGTTAACATGAAAATGGAGGGCTGGAAAGAGAAGTTATTGTCCAAAGCAGGAAAAGAGACTTTGATCAAAGCGGTGGTACAGGCTCTTCCCAATACGCTATGTCGATTTTCAAGATTCCCATCTCGGTGTGTAAGGCGATTGAAAGGAAAATAGCCAACTTTTGATGGAAGCAAAACACATCGAAAGCTGGTATCCATTGGAAGAAGTGGGAATTATTGAAGATGAGTAAGTTGGAAGGTGGGCTTGGTTTCAGAGACCTCATTGCTTTTAATATAGCCATGCTGGGAAAGCAAGCTTGGAGGATAGCGCAAAATCCTCAGCTCTGTGGTGTAGGATCTTCAAAGGAATTTACTTCCGAGCGAGAATTTTGGAATGCTAAGAAAGGGGCAAGGCCCTCGTGGGTTGGCAAAGCTTGCTACAAGGCAGAGACGGGATCGACAAAGATACTAGATGGTCAGTGGGCAATGGTCGAAATCAAGATTAGAGAGCACAGATGGTTACCATCGGGGGTGATAGGAGGCCCAGCAAATAGAAACGACCCTACTATGGTGGCAGAAGTGATTAACCCTGTAACTAGATCGTGGATGTTCCATTACTAAACAAAATCTTCCAGCCAGATACGTTAAGGAGATCATAGACACACACCCATCAACCCGAGCATTCTAGGGGACAAACTCGTATGGACAGGCAACGCAAGAGGGAAATACTCGGTCAAGGATGGCTATCACAACATCAGATCAAACACAAAGCAGAACAGCTCAGACCTAGCACCTCCTCATACCAACCACCCCGAAGCCTATGGAAGCTTATCTGGCACATCCCAACACTTCCTAAGATCAGATTTTTTCTCTGGAGCGTGTGTCAGAATGCCTTACCGACCAAAGAGAGCTTGTTTAGGAGAAGGCTGGCCCCGGATCCCCTGTGTCCCGTGTGTCGCCAATCCCCTGAGACACTGGAACACCTCTTCGTGCTTTGTGACTGGGTTAAGCAGATCTGGGCAGACATCGTCGTTCAGTTAAAGACATCGCCAGTCCAGATCCAAAGAATAGATAAATGGTTTTTCGAAGCCCTTACCTCTAGGTCGACCCTCCTCGTCCTGCCCTTCTTGCTAATATCCTCCGGCGCATATGGAAAGAGCGAAACAGTGTCCTGTTTCGCCGAAATCGACCCAAACCTGAGCTAATAATGGAGGAAGCCAAGGAGGAAGTATCAATTCTCGATAGACACCGACAAATCAAGCACGCATCGAAGGACAGAAAGGATGCCTCACCTTGTTTCTAGGTTCCCCCGAGACCAGGCCAGTGGAGCTTCAACGTTGATTGCTCGTGGATCGAGGGCGAGAAAGTTGGATCGGTGGCCGGGATCTGCAGAGACGACAGAGGAGCCATCGTCACCGGGTTTGCGAAAGAGGAAAAAGCCGATTCGGCGCTGGAGCTCGAAACCCTCGCCCTCCTGCAAGCCTTCGTGTGGTGAAAGAAGAAAGGGAGAAGAAGCTTCGCGTGAATGCCTTAGCTGGATCTACTGTGGGCATCGTACAAGAGACTCAAAAAGTAGATATCTTTACTAACAGTAAATCTATCTTAACGTACATAGTTACACCGGAAGAAAGTCCTTGGACCTTTAGTCCCTTTTCGTGGACTGCATGAATATTCTGGCCCAACTCGGTTCCGAAGCGGTGACAGTGGCCCATACCAACCGGGAAGCAACAGAGCAGCGGACTGGGTTGCTAAAGCACATCGGAGGAATTTGCTTACCCCTTACTGGATCGTGAATCCCCCCTTTTCTTTATGGAATATTTTATGTTGTGATGCTTCGAACACTAGTCCGTGTCCGTCCTTTTCTTTTGATTAATCTAAAGCTTGCTGATTCGACCAAAAAAAAAAAAAAGCTTGGTACAAAAGAGAAACTTACACCACAGATGAAGCAGTATTTCTTGAGATCAAAGAACAACTATAGAATCCATATCTGTGTAGAGACACGTGAAACAAGTGGGTTGGGTCAGGTAGAAAATGGTCCGACTCAGGTTAACCGTTTTGACCAGGGGTGAGCATGGTTCCAGAGTAGAACCTGGAACCTGAAGAACCGTACCGATGGAACCGATCGGTTCCAGGTTCCAAGGTATGGAGGTAGGTTTTAGGTTCCAAAAATTAGAGAACCTGTTTTAACGGGTAGGTTCCAGGTTCTAGGTAGGTGGAACCTGAAACTGGAACTTGGACCCTGGAGCAAGTTTTTATATTTTTTCTTGGTATATGTCTTTGCGTCATCCTGCGATATTCCATAATATCCAATGCTGAGTGTGTAATCTGGAACCACTTTATCATTAAGACTTTTACTTTGTTAATGTTTCATATTTTTCGTCTCTAAATATGAGTTGTGGTCAGTGAATTTAGCAGTAGGTGATGGTTATTAAATGTGATTATTCACTGTAATCGTTCAACTAAAAATACATGTGGAACCTGGGTGGAACCTGAAACTGACCCTGGAACCTGTGACAGGGTAGGTTCTAGGTTCCAAGATATGCAGGGTAGGTTCCAGGTTCCACAAAATGAGAAACCTGTATAGATGGGTAGGTTCCAGGTTCTAAGTAGAACCTATACGGAACCTAGACCCGCTCACCTCTAGTTTTGACCCATTTACATACAATATAAATTTAGTGACTCATACCCGATCAGTACCCAACTCATATTCGATCTAACCCATATTACTAATATACTTTAATATTTAACCCATTCTAAGACAACTTGTGCCTAAATTGAGATATGAGCACAAATGAGCGAGCACAAGATCAAATGAGGGCGAGAGAGAATGGAGAGAGTAATAGCTGTGGGTTAGGTCTAAGTAAATTGTAAACTCATTTAACGCTCATATTATTTTAGGTTTACCATTCTAACTCATTTATGGTTCCTCTACTGAATATAACTAATCTATATAACAACCTAGCTTATCAAATATAAACAAAGAAATGGGTCTATGATCTAATGGGGGAGAAAGATGAGGATTTAGAAAAGCAAAGTAAGGATTTCTTTCTCAATTTTAGAGCTTTGATCTTCTAGGTGATGACTAGGAGGGAATCTACTTGGTTTCCAGCAAATGAAGCCTCTTGCCAGCACTGTTTTTGTCACTCTCTTTCCAACTTTAACATGGCCTTTGTTGATGTCAGCCTCCTACCAGCTCTTAAAGTGCAGTTACAAATCAATGAAGCTTCCCAAACTCCTGGATCTACCTATATATAGGGGCTTCAAATCACTTAAGTCTAAGCTTTAACCAACTTAGCCAACCACCTCGGTGGTATTGTTTTGCACAAGTTAATTCTCTATTACAATTACTAGTTGGTTGGTTATTGAAACATAACTACAAAGGCCAAATTGGCTTGGGGCGTATATGGAACTCTAATTGATCATCATAAAGAAGCGTTCAAAGAAGTAATTTGTTCTCAAGAAATAATATTAGATCCTGATCATTAGCCATCTTTTTCTCTCGTTAGTTTCAGAATTTGCATTCTGCCTGGAAAGTCTTTTGAACCGTTCACCTGGCACAAAAGATGTGGCCTATGATTGGCAAGGCCCTAGATTTCATCCGGGTTGCGAGGGGCGGTTGTCCTGAGTAATTCGTAGATGACTGATGCCCGAGCGGCCAAGTACTCGTCGGAGGTCTTTTGCACCTCACTGCTGCTCAGAGAAGACATGGCCATGTCCTGCGATGCCTCCAGCAACAAGTTCACCATTTGATGGCTCACACCTCCACGAAGAAGTCACAACTTTTCCGAAACCCTAGAAATTTCACTTGGGTGATGCCAAGAAAAATGCCGAGCTTCTTGCCGGAGTTTTTGAAACCTGAAGCTCTCCATATTCCATACCCATTATGGACCCCAAGACCAGGGATCACTTGGAGAATGACTCGTCGTCAGACAAGGAAGTGAAGGTGCTTTCTTTGATAAAGCTGAGTTAAGCCTCGCCTTGGCATGCTGCGTGTTCAGGAACATTAAGGACCCTGAAGTCGTAATAGACACTTCCATCTAGTGGTAGACACTACCATTATCATCTGCCTTAAGAAACAACCAGCGAGCCTCGAAGAAACAACCACGAATGTCGCGAAGCGCGGCAACACCGTTACAGGCGGAGAGAGATCGTCCGTGTTGGACTCAGCATGGCTGGTCACGATAAGGACGATCCCTAAACCTCGCAGATACAGCAATTGTAAAGTTTAGAACGTAAAAAACTCAAATTGTATTACGATCTGTTGAATAAGTAAATAGGCAAGGCAACCTTACAAGAAAAGGAAAGCCAAACAAGAAAGGAAATAACTAACCTACAGGATATGCTAGGTTACCGCTACCTAATCTACGAGATATGCTAGGCTATCGCTACCAAAAATACAATGATACAGCTGTACAATTCATAATACTCCCCCTCAAGTTGGAGCATGAGTATCTCGAATACCCAACTTGCAAAGAAGAAAACGGAAGTGATCTCGTCCAAGTGCCTTGGTAAATATATCAACTAATTGAAGGCTCGTAGGCACATGTGAGGTAGCTACTACTCCTGATTTGAGATGTTCACGAACAAAGTGACAATCAATCTTGATATGCTTCGTGTGCTCGTGAAAGATCGGATTTGCTGCAATGTGTAGTGCAGCTTGATTATCGCAGAATAATCGAGTTGGCGGCGCTATCTGCACCCCCAGTGAAGAAAGTAAACTCCGCAGCCATATGATCTCACTAACTGCTACTGCCATAGCTCGATACTCTGCTTTTGCTTATGAACGCGAGACTGTGGTTTGCTTCTTAGTCTTCCATGAAACTGGACAGCCTCCTAAGGTGATAAAATAACCCGTAACTGATCTATGGGTCAATGGGCAGCTAGCCCAGTCCGAATCACAATAAGCCTCAAGTTCAAGAGAGTGAGGCCGTAGGAAGATCCCCTGGCCAGGGGATTGCTTCAAGTAACAAAGAACTCTCAAGGCAGCATCCTAGTAACCTTGGCGAGGCTCCTGCATAAATTGCGTCAAGACATGAAGAGAATAACTAAGCTCCGATCTGGTAATTGTCAAATAGATAAGCCTCCCAACTAGACGTCTATACTTGGCTGGATTCGAAAGCAAATCACTGGAACATGTCGATAAGCGATGGTGTTGTTCCATAGGAAATGACGATGGTCATGATCCTAGCATACCACACTCAGTCAAAATGTCAAGCACGTACTTCCGTTGATTGAGAAAAAGACCAAAATCCATTCGAGTAACTTCAATACCGAGAAAATACTTTAGAGATCCCAAATCTTTTATCCGAAAGCACTTGTCCATATAACTCTTAAACGAGGTACAATAGCTGGAACTGTTTCCAACTATGATCAAATCATCCACATAAACCAATACTCCGATAAATATGCTACCTTGAGTAAAGGTGAAAAGAGAATTATCATCTCCTGATTGAAGAAAACCATACTGTCGAAGTGCATCCGCAAATTTGGAAAACCATTTCGCAAAGCTTGACGGAGCCCAAATAATGATTTTCTAAGCCGACACACACCACCTTCCTTAGTCAATGAGAATCCTTGTGGTAACTGCATGTAAACTTCTTCATCTAAATCCCCATGTAAGAATGCGTTATTCACATCCATCTGATGTATTTCCCATCCCTTTGCAACAGCAACTGTTAACAAACATCTTACCGTCGCGAGCTTAGCCACCGGAGCAAATGTCTCATGATAGTTGACTCCTTCCACCTGTGTAAAACCTTTCGCTACTAATCGAGCTTTGTAACGCTCGACACTCCCATCTGCATGCCGCTTCACCTTATACACCCATTTGCAACCGATTGGGCATTTCCCAGGTGGAAGTTTCTCAATAGTCCAAGTCTTATTAGACTCAAGAGCGCGAATTTCTTCTGCTATTGCATCTCTCCACTTTCGATCTTGAGCAGCCTCACGATAGGATGTGGGTTCGCTATCAGAATCAATGGCAGCTAGAAAGACCATGTGACGATTAGAAATACCAGAATAATCAATAAAGTGCTCGATAGGGTGGGACGTACCTGAGGAGTCCGATGAAGTGGGTAATGAGAGAGAGGGGGATGTCACATGCTGTGCGGCGTTAACGATGAAGTCCTTAAAATGTCCAGGAGGATTCTTGATCCGATTCGAACGTCGTGCGACCATATCTACTTTGTCTGGGAATGTTTCACCAACATTATCAAAACCCTTTATCTGATCTCCCTCTTCCATGTCAAGATGTTGATTACTGACAAAATTCCGATTGTTGGACCCCTCCGAATCAGCTAGACTGCCCCCATTGTCCTGCTCGAATCGGCCCACTTGCTGTTCTATCACTGCTTGTTTTGGATTGGGCTGAGTGGAACTGGGCCCGTTGTGTGGGCTGGTTCAGTCCGCTCGAATAATTCCCTTTCAGCCTTTTTACAATCTGGCTGAGTTTGACTCATCTGCATATCAGCTCGGGCTCGATCCAAATCGTCGTATCGAATGATTGAAGAAATTCCATCAATGAATAATGGACTACCCTTCTTTGGTTTGGCTGGTTGATTACTATCTGCAGCAAATGGAAAAGTATCTTCGCAAAATCGAACATCCCTTGATACGAAGAATTGCCGTGTCTTCAAATCATAAAGTCGCCAACCCTTCTTTCCTTGTGGATAGCCAACGAATACACATTTCCGAGATCTTTCTTGAAACTTATCTTTGGTTTGAACGTGAGCATAGCATAATGAACCAAAAACTCGAAGATTCGAGTAATTAGGTGGCTTGCCGAAAATACCTCATGGGGGCTTTTGTTGTCGAGCAACTTTGTGGGCGTAATATTGATGAGATGAACCGCGGCGAAACGCATTCATCCCAAAAATGTGTTGGAAGTGATGCCTGGAACATGAGTGCCCAAGCAACATTGAGAATATGCCGGTGTTTCCTTTCAACCCGTCCATTTTGTTGTGGTGTTTTCGTGCAAGACGTTTGATGCATAATACCTTATGTGGAAAAGAAATTCTGTATCTCCCTTGATAGGAATTCCGACCCATTATCACTTCTCATCATTTTAATCATATGATTAAATTGATTCTTAATTAGAGTACAAAAATTGATGAGAAAACGTTGTGCTTCAGATTTCTCACGCAAGAGAAACAACCATACACCTCGACTGAAATCATCAACTATCATCAAAAAATAATTGGCACCACAACTGGATTTAATCTTATATGGCCCCCAAAAGTCATAATGTATCAACTGAAATGGGTACTCGGCTTTAGTCATGCTCAAATCAAATGGAGACCGAGTATGTTTTGCTCTAAGACACACATCACACTCCTTATTTCTTCTATCCTCTGAGTTCAGATTAATACCATTCAACTTTATTGTGCGGGATGGATGACCGAGCCTCTGATGCCATATGTCCACGGACTCTTCCAAACTGCTTGACATGTAGATGGCACGATCAGCACTTTCCGCAAGTAGTAGACCCCCCTCGAAGCTCACCCACTCCAAGGGTCCTCCTCGAAGTGCGGTCCTGAATCAAACATAAATTCGAGCAAAAAATCACAAGGCAGTCTATCTCCACTGATAATCGTGCAATTGAAATTAGATTGCAATTGAAAGTAGGCACATAAAGCACTTTAGAGAATTGAATAGAATTAACGATCATCACTTTCCCAACTCGGGTGGCTTGTATTTTGCCCCCATTAGGAATATAAACTGGTGCACCGCCTTGAATCGGCAAGGATTCTGAAAAATTCTCGAGACTTCCTGTCATGTGTCTCGAAGCTCCAGTGTCTAATATCCATTCATTCTGCAAATTCACAAAATTATTATCGACAAGTCGATCAGAATCATTTGTATCCAAGGCAAGCAAATTCAGCAATTTCTGAAATTGATCATCAGGTAGGGCCTCCAAGCGTTCAGCCCGCGACCCATTAATGGTCTGGACTGTATTCGCCCGATCTGGGACTTGTGAACTCAAAGTCTTCACTTGTGGCCCGCCTCGCTTCCATTGACTTTGTTCGACCCCTTTGCCCTGTCCAGTGGGCTTTTTTTCCTGTGCCCCAGTCTATCGTGTACCGCGCTGGGTAGCCATTCAAGGACCAGCAGTTGCTCTTCGTGTGGCCAAGCTTGCCACAATGCTCATAGACTGGCCTTGCTTCAGATGATTGCTGCTGCCGGTTTCCGACGTTGTTCAGTCCGCCTCCTCCTTTTACGAGAAAGACAGCTGCTTTCGGTGTCGAATCATGAGATCGTGCAACGAATTTTTGACGTTCTTCATGCACAACCATTTGATATACCTTATTCAAGCTTGGCATTAGCTCGACACTAAGGATGTTGGACCGTACCGTGTTGAATTCAGAGGTGAGACCCATGAGAAACTGAAATATCTTCTTCGTTTGTGAACTGTGAGAACCATGAGAAACTGAAATATCTTCTCTGTTTTCCGCTGTGCCACAAACTTGTTGTTGGCTCCACAGCTGCAGCCTGGTTTCTCAAGGTAAAACTCGAGTTCATCCCACAGTAATTTCAACTTGGAATAATATTCCCGCACACTCTTCCCATCTTGCTTGAGAAGACAGATCTCG
The DNA here is from genome assembly GCA_019149425.1 of Psidium friedrichsthalianum. Classification (NCBI taxonomy): domain Eukaryota; kingdom Viridiplantae; phylum Streptophyta; class Magnoliopsida; order Myrtales; family Myrtaceae; genus Psidium; species Psidium friedrichsthalianum. The sequence continues at coordinate 13,112 of JAGVVM010008076.1, read as the reverse complement.
AATTTGATTTGGTAAATTCGAGTCTGATTTCCTTCAGAATACCGTTCCTTGAGATCGTCCCATAGTTCTTTCGCATCCATAGCATAAGCGACTGTCGATTGCAGATCCTTCTCCATTGTGTTGAACATCCATGCTAAGAGCGTGGAATTGCAAATCTCCCACCTTTCTCGCATTGGGTCGTCTTCCTCCGGCTTTTGAAGTGAGCCGTCGATGAAGGGTAGTTTGCATTTTGCTCGTAACGCAATCAACATACCACGTGACCATGTCAAGTAGTTGTCGCCATTTAGATTACAAGCGATCAGAACATTACCCGGGCCATCCGACGACTCAAGCCGATACATTGCTGGAATCTCAGCCCTCCTGGCCGAACCATCTCCCTTCATGATAGTCTTCGGTAAAACGGTGTCCCTTCTCGGGCTTCTGTCGGAATCACTCACATCCGACATCCTATGAAAAACTTCAAGAAAAAAAGGAGAATTCATTCGGTCCCAGAACTAAGATGCTCTGATACCATGTAAAGTTTGGAACGTAAAAGCTCAAATTGTATTACAATCTGCTGAACAAGTAAATAGGCAAGGCAACCTTACAAGAAAAGGAAAGCCAAACAAGAAAGGAAATAACTAATCTATGGGATATGCTAGGTCACCGCTACCTAATCTACGGCATATGCTAGGCTATCGTTACCAAAAATACAATAATACAGCTGTACAATTCATAATAGCAATGGCGTGACCATTTCTTTCCAAGTGTATCCTTCCTATTCTGTAGACCATGCCTCTCCTTTTTGTGTATAATGTGTACGGAGGCAGAAGTGGTGGGGTGTCCTACGATCCTCCGTAGGAAAAGACAAAGAAGCTCTTCTCTTTTTCTCTTTCTCGTGAAAGACCATACTCACCCCCCCCCCCCCCCCCCCCTCTCTCTCTCACACAAGCCGTCTTTCTATCTCTCAATGGCGTCGTGAATTGGGAACTGAGTTGTCAGAAAAGAAAGTGAATCATCCTGAAAACTCTTAAAAACTCTTAATTATTTCTTGCAACACGACCTCTCAATAAATAAATATTTTATGCAAGACACATAATATTAATATATGAGTCGACGATTAAGTTTATACTGTATATTATCTCTTTCAATTGCTATACTTTCCTTTTTGTTTACGGATCTCTTTGAAACAAGTATATTGCCTTCGCTTGTTTCCTTTTCCTCGATATTAGAATGCATTTGGCTTGATTTTGTCCATGCCCAGGCCATGTGTCCGCTTTTTGTCCAAGATTTTGCCTTCTTATGTACCCATAATCTCACAAACCTTCCTAATTCTAGCATATATTATTCCATGCATATGATGCAATACATCTTTTAATCAAATATTAATGAAGACTAAATAAATCATGCCATGAGAGAAAAAGAATGGGCTCGGCCACATTTCCAATCCATATGAGCTCCATCTACTTAATTAAATTCAAAACATTTAATCGAATATTCACCGTCGGTCCAATACATATTCAAACTTTATGCAAATGCTCCTAATCTTTATATGCAATTTAAATTTTTTTCTGCCAGGGACTAATGTCGATCACTAATTTTTATGCAATAAATGACTGACTAGATCTTCAAAATTTAGGTGTGAGCAACATCCAATCCAAGTGGGTTTCTTAAAATAGGTTTCCTAAATAGAATTTCTTCTTTTTTATGCAAATACTATGTGTACAAAAACTAAATAAAAAATGGAAACTCTCTTTAGCAATCTTAATCAAATTATATACAATATATAAAAGATGGAATTCTACTCGATTAATACACACTTATGCAAATAAGAGAAGTGTTAGCATTTCATTCTTTGAGTTTCCTTATGAAGGATTGTGAGATAACACTTTTGACTTTTGTTTTGGGTGTAACCTAAGGCTTGGAAACGCTTAAGTAAGTAAATAATCGTAAACTCTACATTCTCCAATCTTAATAGATTTTTGGTGGGCTAGTTCTTTCTATGAAGTAGATATCGAGACTTGAATTGATTCACGTAAAACTCTTATATCTTTATCTTTCATGGTTAATTTCTCTAATGATTTCTTCTTTCCACGTTAGACTTCAATTACAAGATTTGTTAGCTTCCGCGTAGTTTCACAATACAAAAGCAAGTAGTAGCTGGCAAGTCTATTTCTTACATACGAGACTAAAGAATGGATAGGTCATGTCTAATCATTACCCTATGAGCATGATTGACCCAATCCAAAAACTTTGTCCTTCAATTGTAGAAATTATTGTTCTCGTGCAGTATATCTACTCACTTGAATATGGACCATTAGAAATGGTTGATCTAGTTTTATGTGAATCTCATCAGATCGGTTCATACTTATTTTACTACAGCACATGTGAAATTCATAGAAGATTTAAAATTGTCAAATTGTCGGTATGTGCCTTCTAAGAGAAGAATTAAAATGTACTTCTATACTAGATAGCCGAAACATTTTGACTTGAGAACAAAATTTGAAAAAAAAAATGAAATGAACACGTGAAACATTTTTAACAAGAGAAATGCACATGAGTTAGCTCAAAAGGACAACTAAAATAAGTGGCCATAGCACGCCAATTATCAGCATTTGCCTTCCAAGAGAAGAATACAAATGGATTTCTTCGTCACATGCATCCTCTACCTCTCTCTTTCTCTACTCTCCTTCGTACTTTGGAAGAAGCGCTTCACTCCTCGCCTACCGCCCGGCGCAAAAGGATGGCCTGTCTTCGGCGAGACCCTGAAATTCATGGCCGCCGGAAGGAGCGGCTGTCCAGAGAAATTCGTGAAAGATCGGGCCGCCAAGCACTCGCCAGATGTCTTCCGGACCAACTTGTATGGGGAGGACATGGCCGTGTTCTGCGGCCCCTCCGGCAACAAGTTCCTGTTCTCCGGCGAGAACAAGTATGTCACTCCCTGGTGGCTCGAGTCCATGAGGAAGATCATCCACTTCCCGGAAACCCAAGGGAACATCAATAGCAAGGATGTCAAGAAGAAGCGCAGCTTCCTGTTGGAGTTCCTAAAGCCCGAAGCCCTCGGACATTACATACCCGTGATGGACTCCATGACTAGGGACCACTTGGCCACCGATTGGTCTCCACATAAGGAAGTGAAGGTCTTTCCTCTATCGAAGAAATATACCTTTGCTTTGGCGTGCCGCTTTTTCATGAACATCAAAGATCCCGAGATCGTGTCGAAGATTGCCGACCCATTTGCTCTGGTCGCTCCCGGGTTCACTGCGGTGCCAATAAATATCCCGGGCACGCCTTTCAACAGAGCAATGGAAGGAGGAAAAGTTATAAGGCAAGAGCTCTTGAACGTAATTAGGCAACGGAAGATGGAGATTTCGGAGGGCAAAAATGCGAATGCAAGGGACTTCTTGTCTCGATGGCTTCTTGATGGAGATGACGACGGGACCATTTTCTATGACATGGATGCTTCCAACAAGATCATGGGATTGCTCATTGCGAGCCATGATACCACCAGCACTTCGATCACCGTCGTAGTGAACTATTTGGCTCAATTTCCTCACGTCTATGAGCGGGTTCATCAAGGTAATAAGTTTCAAATTCAACTTGGTCGCTTTTGATATACTTATCAAATGCCAACCCATTGAGTTTGTTGCGAAAGGCGCACAAAAATCTTGTGGGGGCAATAACCCGAATTATGCCATATCAAAAATAGAAACTCACAAAGTAAAATAATTAATTGTTTTCGAAATCAGTTTGATTAATTAACCCTTACAATCTACAAGCGAAGGATCTTGAGGTTCGTAAATCCAGCATATGCTTAACATTACACTTTTCTAATATTTGTAGAACAAATGGAGATTGCCAAATCTAAGGGTCCAGATGAATTTCTTAACTGGGATGACATTCAGAAGATGAAGTATTCTTGGAACATGGCATGTGAGTCGATGAGGTTGTTACCACCTGCACAAGGTTCATATAGAGAGGCAACGATGGATTTCACTTTTGCGGATATACAATTCCAAAGGGATGGAAGGTAATTTTGGTAGCTGTAGTGAGTGCTCTCCAAATGCTCAGTTATGTCATGATTGTATGGATAATCAGTCTAATGAAGCATGTATGGTGATTGTAACCATGTAACAGACATTTTGGACGGTGTACTCAACGCATAAGAACACCAAGTATTTCCCCGATCCTGAGAAATTTGATCCCTCAAGATTTGAAGGAAATGGACCTGCACCTTTCACCTACGTTCCCTTTGGAGGCGGACCTTGCATGTGCCCTGGAAAAGAGTATGCGAGGCTAGAAATACTCGTTTTCATGCACAATCTGGTGACCAAATTCAAGCTCAAGAAGGCCATACCAGACGAGAAGTTTATCTATGCTCCATCGCCGGTTCCCATCGAAGGTCTTCTTATTCGCCTCCTACCCCACAACTAGATAGCTTCGAGCTATTTATATCATTTCACGGGGCTTCCCAAAACTCAGTTGCCAGTACTTATATCATATTAAGTGTAATTGCAAGGCTTAACTCCAGCAGTAGCCGCGCAAAATAATATCTGATCATTGTCTTTGTATGTTTATGAGGTTAACGTGTTCTATTCAGCTCATATTTCAGAGGCAAATGCATGCTCGCAGAAGACGTGAACCTATAATTAGTTGGGTTTATCGTGAATGGGGCTCTACATAAGGTCTATTGAGTTCATTGATAGAGTACAAAAAGTTCATTAAAAAGTTTCAAAATAGTTATAGATCTCACTTCACATGAAAAATGTACATATCTATGTATGCACAATATTGTCATCTAACCTTTGCCCCAATCTGATAATTTAATCATGGTACTGTACGTACAGAATTCTCACCTAAATTTGGTTTTAACTAATTTCCATTTATCATATAAAAAGATCCATTTTTCTTCGTATCAAGTCTGAAAGGAAGTTCCTCCCACCGCTTGATTCGTGAAAGTCGCATTCAAATGATGGTTGAGTATAGCAACACCAATCAAAAGTCTGGTTGAATAACGCGAGGAAAGTATGTCGTATTTTGTTTGGTTTTATCCCATATATTTTATTTTATAAACCGCACTATGTACGTTATGCGCATGCTGGTAATAGTCGAAGGAAAAGAAGTCGTAGAATAATGGTGAGAAGGAAGAGAAGAGGGATGAAAGCCACACTATTAGCAGCCCATCACTCACCCGTCCCCATCCCCAATTCTTGAGAATGTGAGAAATTGAACTCTCTACCTTCCCGTTCCCAAGTGGGAAGAATGGCCATTAGGGCAAATCCCATTATTTAAAAATCTGTTGCATTTAATTATATTCTAAAGCGATGCAGCGCACAGTCCTTGCATTTGTGTCTCAACCAATCTGCAATCGTCCATGTAAATGAGGCATGCATGAACGATTACAGTAGGTTGACATGTCTATGGAAGCACTCGACATGAAAGACAATCCACATCCATTCAGGAGACTATAGGAGGAGTAATTTATACATATAGTGAACTTGCGAATGTAGTTCCAATATCACAAATATATTAGGCCTATCGAGCTCATCTTTAAAATACATGAAACACGTAGTAATTTTAGATAGATTATATTAGATAACGTTGACTCCTATAGCAGAAAGCAAGTAGCAGCAGAACGCAGGGCATGGGAACGAAGACGCTTCCCTATCTTTCACGCTTACGGCAAACAAAACTCCCAGAAGCAAAAAGGATGAAAGGCAAAAAAAAAAAAAAGAAGAAAACGCAGAGAGGCAGACGGAGGAGCAGGAAAAGAGGAGGAGGGAAGCAGAGGTAGGAAAAGGAAAGAGCAGGCGCCTCTTTTCTCCTTCCTCTCGCGCCACCTATGCAGGTCCATCAAGCCAGAGGGAGATTTCAAAAAAACTTGCACCAATTGGTGTTGGTCCCGTTCCCTGATCCTCCAGCAGAGTCCCCCAGGTTGCACAAAAGGGAAGCTGAGAAGAAGCCTAAGCGGTTTGACCGAGGAGCAGAAAAAGACACCAACAGAGTGGCCTCTCGGCTACAAGAGGGGTCGGTTTCGAAGAAAGGGAGTTCAGGAGGGGAGTTTAGGGGTTCACAAAAAAAAAAAAAAAAAAAAAACCAGAGAGTAGGAGAGCTTAGAAAGTTGGCCCAAAAGAAAGAGTCTGAGAGAAAGAGAAGGGGTCTAGGAAGAAAACAGAGAAGTAAAAAAAACGAAAAAAACAGAGAGAGAGGGGGGGTGGGGGGGGAACTGTGAAGAGAACTCGAGGACCGGCTAATGCGCGAGGAAACTCCGTCGAGACTCGACGCTATTGACATGCCACGACCGAGGTTCTTGCTGCCACCGGCGCTGCCCGAATGGTCAACTCCCTCCCCGGCCCCAACCGCCCGACCTCGGGGCGAATCAAACGCCTCTGTTTCGCGCCTATGCTTTCCGTTTGATTTGTTCGTCAAACGGAGCCGAACCAATAGATCCATACACTGTTGATGGTTCATTTAGTCTGGTTTGAATGCTCGTTTACTTCGATTTGCCTCTCGTGCTCCGTTTCGTTGTTGTATTTACCGCTCAACATGCGTTCGGCGTTTTGCCTCGCGTCAGTCAACCCCCGATTTATCTAGTGACATGTATTTACCGCTCGACCTATGAGATTTATGCGTGTTCGTAATTTATCTAGTGATGTGTAATTTTTCGTAAGCTTTATACAAAACGAGGTGATGATATAAGAAATTTTGAAAGTATTTCCAATCAATGGTTACAAGCTTCTCTTTTTGTGAGTTGATGATTAGGAATTGGAATACTCCTAGGAACTGTAGAATGACTCTTGTTCGTCAATCTAAAAGAATGGCGAAAGCCTCGAGAAATCATGTTATTTTCTTATTGTTGAGAGAAGAATATTTCCCCAACTTCAGAGTTTCTCCGACTATGATTTTGGATAGTACAGATTTTTCATTCATAGCTCAAAGACCTGCTTAAGTGCATCGACAATTAAGAGTCAAGCTTCCGATCATAGTCAAATTGGTTCTTATGCATTTTCAATATATTAATGCTAGCGTTATCACCTATAGAAGGTGAATACATGATTTCAAAGAATTCATTAAAACAATATGGAATTTAGACAAACAAGTTTAGAGTTTAGATTAGAGTCTGCTCATAAATAAGATTTGAGGTGACTTGAAAGTCTGGCTGTGCACAATTCTACTATCAAGAATAATAATAAAGGAGTTTAAGGGATAGAGAGATTTTCAGACAAAGCATATAGTGGTTCATCTTTGGTCAAGCCTACTCCCACTCTCCACGCTAGCAACATATTGGCTTGATTTTACTAATCAATCAATCCAAGGTTATAATAGTAAGTGTTGCTTATACCAAAGCACTTCTTCTCGAAGTAGATGTTGCTAATATTCAAGCAAATAGGACTATCTATCAGGCACCTAACACAAGTTCAATATTGCCAACACAACACCTCTCAAGGATATATAGTTGAATGTTCACAGGAGGCAAGTGTATAGAATAGAAGCTCCCTTGGAACTTTGAAATTTTTGTCTCTTAGTCTCTCTTTGCTCTTTGGCTCCATGGTCTCCTCTTATACTCCTTCATTTCCAATCTATCTATTGGACAATCTTCAAAGGACACCCTCCAATCAATCCATTTGACAAGATTATATTAAGAAGATTTATTAGTCGTTGAGATTGAAATCAAAATCTCTATGGATTCAGGCGGCCCATACAATCTGAATCTCCGCTTCCAAAAGTAGAGTTCTTCATTTATGGAAGATAACTTGACTATCACAAGAAGAAATCCAGCCTGATCACTAGCTATTACAAAATGATTCATGTTTGAATTTGAATGTTGCTTCTCAACTCTTCTCAGAATTTGAGCTTGTTAGTGTCTGAGCTCATCTTATGTCAACTTCTGAGAAGACTTCTCATAGAGTATGAGCACATACAAGCTTCAAATGAAATATCCAGAACTTCAAATGCAATATTTAGAGCATCACTTGAAGTTCCATCTTCTAGTCCCTCCAAGCATATTGATAATCATGGCTCTACCTTTCTATTCACCAGTTCAAAGTCCTTCCAAGTTTTACTGAACTTCCCATTCTAGGCTTGTTCACTTTCTACTCAAGTATTTCCAGCTTCTAGACACCTCTATGCCTAATGCCTTATTCACCATTGATAAAGAACTCATAACTTTTAGATATTTTGCTAATATACTATCTGTATAATGACTTGTACTCTTTCACCGTCGTTCCTCAACCAATTAAACACATTAATAGCCTGTGATTATTTTGTCATCTTCAAAACATCATAAGGTGTTTTCCTTGACACAATGTTGTTAGAGTTGAGGTGGCCATCTCATGTTCTCAACCAATGGAAAAACTTGGAAAATCTTCTTTAGCTCAAATAGGTTCCACAGTAAATATGCCTATGAGTGCCTATAATTGCTTGAATAACAGACATAAACAATGTGTAAATGGGTAACATTATTGGCTAATTCTATTCTAAGGCCATGCCTTAGGGCCATATTTCTACCTGTCGATGTGTTTACTTCCGTTGGAGCTTTTACAATTCCTACGAGATTTATGCTTATTTGTAATTCATTTAATTATGTATAATTTGTAATTAGCAATATACAAAATGCGGTGGTGATATATTAAATCTGAGATTATTTTCAATCGATGATAGGAACTTCTCTTTTTGTGATTCGGAGATTAGGAACTGTAGAATAAATCATGTTTGTCAATTTGAAAAGTCATGTAATTTTCTGTTACGGGAGAAGAATATTTGTCCAACTTCAAAGTCTCTCCGACTCTCTTCTTTAAATGTAGATTTTCATTCATTTATAGTCAAAAATTGGTTCTTATGCATTTTCCTTGTTGTCGAAGTGGAAGTTTCCATGTCAATTTCTCAACTAGTGGAAGACTTGGAAAGACTTCTTCAATCCATTAGCTCAAAGAGGTTTCACTTGTAAATATGCCCATGAGGTCCGTAATTGTCTAAATCACAGACATGACATAACATTATTGTCTAAATTCTATTCTTCTTCTTCTTCTCTTTTTGGGTTTGAGGCTCCAATCAATCTTAGGCCATGTCTTTACGACATGTTTATGCTGCAATCTGTTCACCATCTACTGGAGTATTTATAATTTCTGAGTGATCTATGCTTATTCGTAATTCATCATGACCATGTATGTTTTGTCATTAATTTCACATACAAGCTAATGATATATAGAATCTGAAAATGTATTCTATTGTTGATTACGATTTTTCTTTTGTGATTCGAGAACTAGGAATGGTAGAATGACTTTGATTTAGTCATCTAGAAGATGGGCCACCTCTCAATTTAGGTCATTTTGTGGAAAAAAAAAATATGAGATGTCATCTTAGTGGACCTGCTATGCAATTATGATTGCCCATGAACCATCAATCACGGCATGCATGAGAATTTGACCTCATTTACCCTTTTGAAATAGAAAAAAAGATTACTATTTGCTTTTAACTCTTAACATTACATTAAAAAAAAAAAATAGAGAGGCTTAGGCAGTATGTTGAACTGCAAATCATCTATGGCAATTGGCAAGACATACATACATAGTATGCTCAGTATCCCAATTTCCAATGTCGACTGTTAATTCAATTATAAGAAGTGATAGAACATTGACCCATCGGTGAACCAAGTGGCTACACCAATTGAATATTCCTATTTTACACTCCAATTATTTTAATTGACATAAGAATACATAACAAATACTTTTTAAGGGCTAGGCATTAGTAGTGGTGCAAAAAAAAAACACCTGAATTTTCGATTTTTATTCTAACACTTCTCATCTTCCGCCCTTAATTAATTTCTATTCACAACAGGTCAGATTAAAAAAAAAAGGAAAAAGAAGTAAGTATAGTTAATTAAAAAAATAAAAAATGGAAAAATAGAAAGGAAAGTCCTTAGGTTCGGCCCTATGCACTCCATTTTGCATATCAATTGTGTGGCCCAACCCGCACAGCCCAGGTATGATTGAAGCCCATAGGACTTAATGGACGGCCTATCAGAGGAGCCTATGGAAAAGGACAAGCCCAACCTCTTTCCTGCTTTTCTTCTTCTGTAAAGCTAAGGCACGCAAGTGATGGAGGATGAGAGCGAAGAAACGGAGCAAGAAAGGGGTCACAAAAGAGCACAGCCAAAGGGATGGAACAACAACAACAAACAACATAAAGAATAACCGGAAATCTCTCTTGGCAGGAATCCATATCCGAAGGTCATCATCCTTTGGATTTCCTTCCCGATCACCACCAATCACCGTGCACCACCTCCAGTCACTACCGGCCCGGCCATCCCAGTGCAGAAACAGAGCACACACAAGATAATAGAGATCACCAAAAAAAAATTCGAGACTACTGGTCAATGCTATTTGCCATTACCTGAATCGTTCGGCTCTATTCTTGACTCTTATTGAAGTTGATTAGCAACTTCCATTGTTCCCGTCTCTTTTCCCTTTACATGGAAATGGTTTTCCACATAAATCTTAATGTAATACTCTCTTTGAATCCTCTCTTATTTCTTTGATTTTTCCATTGTGATTGTTATTGGTTGGTTTGCTTCCTAACACATATCACAGTATCAGAGCGAATTATTTAAATTTATGTCAATTAGTATTTAAAAACAAGGTAACGTTCTCTTTTTCCGTTCATTCAATGGGAAAACAAGGATTCAAAATGTATGGATTTCATTGCTCGAAATTTCATTGGGTCAAGTCATCTTGGTCATGCTTGTGATGTCGACAAAAGATTTCATTGCTCAAAATTTTGCATATCAACTTTAACTTGAAGATGAGACAGCAACGCGACTATTGTTGGTCCCTGTGTGGGTCCATTTAAGGGTTTTTTTACTATGTTGTTCGTGCATGAAATTACCAAAAGAGAATAACTCTCTATTTTTGTTACAATTCAGGATGTGTATAATAAAAGTGCTTAGGGTATGGATCCTAATATTAGGAGACCAAAATCGATCGGATGTGCTATTGACTAAGCTTAGTATAGTAGTTTGTGTCTTTGCACGATCTGTTTAATTTGAGAGGAACCCAAATTCAAAGATTATTCACTGGATCTTAAGTCAATACATTTTACCATGTTGGTACACATCTTGTATTGTTGATCCAACAAATGAAAAATCGACAATTGACGACTCTTAAATTGGAGAAACGGTCTAATTCCATCATTTGAATTTGGAATACAAATGTATATTTGGTCAATGAAGCCAAAGTCATTGCCCAACTTCAATGTCTCTCAGACTTTCTTTTTCAAAGTGGTACAGATTTTTCATCCATAATCAACAACCCGATTAAGAGCACAACAACTAAGAGTCAACCTTTTGATTATAGTCAATTGGTTCTTATGCATTTTCCATCGAAGTTGGAGCTTTTATAATCTTGAGTGATTCTGAAGTTCATTCGTAATTCATTGTGACACGTATGTTTTATTCTTATTTTCACATATGAGCTGATTAATAATAGTTCCCGATAATATTTTCAATTGGAGATAACCATTTTTCCCTGTTGTGATTGGGAACAAGGAACAATGGAATGTCTCCGATTCGGCATCTAGAAGATGGACAAACCCTATTCAAGCCTTTGGTTCAGTTCTATGGACAACCTCTCCGCATTTCTATGATATCATTTAGTACCTTGGGCATGTGTTACCAATTTTCACCTTTTGAAATAAAAAAAAAAATACCTGTTTGTCCTTAACTCCTAACATTACTCAAAAAAAAAAAAAAGAGGCTTAGGCAATTTGTTGAAATTGCAAATCATCTATGGCATTGGCAGCACATACATACATAGTATGGCCAGTATCGCAATTTCTCATGTCAATTGTTAATCCAATTTGTTGACATCGAAATTAGCCTAGGCCTTAAATGGTTACAGAGCCCACAAGAGGAACGTAAAGCCCACGGGGAGTCATGTTGGTAGCAGAAAGCGCGAAAAATCGATTCTACAGATTAGATGTAAATGTCGGCGGATGCCGTGAAATCAGTACATTTCACTGATAATCATGCGGAGCAGTTAAGTACATGTTTTTAAACCACTTAAAGGATAAGGAGAGCAGTTACTGAAGCCAATCAGAGAGTTTAGGGATAAGGTGCATGTGAAGTAACCAAAGGCAATGGTATACCTATGTACTAGGACTATAAATAGTTGAAGAAGTACTTCTTTGTAGAGGGACCAATCAATCAACAATCAAACACTCATCTTTTTGCAATGTAATTTATTTATCAAGCATTTACTCTTTAACACAATGTAACTGATCATCCTATTAATTCCTTTCTGGAATCATCACAAGAACCCCCCACAACTCAAATAAAATCTAAAAGCTCTACGTTTTCACCATGAAATATCTTTATACGGAACTTTTCGGCGAAACTTCTTAGCATACTGGGGACCATTTGTGGTTCAAATTTGAGGAAGTACTTTTGCAAAAAATCAGGGATCAAGTTGGCACCACTAACAAGAGTCATTCTCCGTAGCAGTCATCAAATTATGGGCCAGGATACGCTATGTTGTTCAAGTGGATTTCGGATGACTGCCCATCGACTACACAGAGCCACATCAAATAAGAGAGTTGGTACCAATATCTGTTACAGTTGCCACCATAAGAAGGTGCCCCCTCCACACGCGAGAATCAAAATAAGTTTGCCCAACCATTAAGGATCACCTACTGATGTCCTACGAAATGACTTGATGAATGGTAACCGGTTTGACGTCTATACTAGTTCGTTCCAACCCGGCCTTCAAGTATACCTCTCACGAACGCGTATGTGTCGTTTGGTAGGTGGGGTATAGAGAAAATATATTTTAATTAAGAGCAGGACGTGGAGCCGCCATTAAGTCAAGCAGCCTTCTTACCAAGAGTTAGGATACTCTAGAGCACAGATACATTGATTGCCAGAATCCAACGCTTAGCGGTGTGGTATTAATAACACAATAATGTATGTGGATTCCCACCATTGCTATTGAGGGAAACGCTACGGGATAATCATGGTATGGAACGTTGTAAGCTCTCGGTGGGTGGTTGAGGAATCCAAGATCAATATGTTCACCAAAAACACTGGTGATAAACGTTAGGTCGATCGGTAAGGTAGACACCCACCAGTGGGAGTGGTGACC
>JAGVVM010008075.1:0-29791 GCA_019149425.1 Psidium friedrichsthalianum | reverse complement strand
TCTCTTAAGGATATCTCTGCTCTGAAAGAAAATGCTATTTGGTAAACTGAGAGACGTGGTTTTGGAAGTTAATCTAGGAAAAGGTTTTCATCATTCTTCTTCAAATCTTTTGCCATATTTAAATGGTCTCTAAATATTATATCACACAATTAGAAAAACAATTCTTCTACCGAGACTAAATGTCAAGAAATTTTTTGATGACTCACTTACATTGTAAACGACTGTCCCACGTAGAATATTAAAAGGATGAATAACTATTAGGAATAGGAAATGATATAATCCTCCAACTATAAGTTACCTCTCAAGAGGATAGCACGAACAGTCAGTTCTTAAAGTGCAGGATTGAGCAGGTCTGCAATTACGGCCGAACAGTTGTTGAACGCGCATGCGATGCGCTTCCTATGGCAACGTCCATTCGAGAGACGACGAAGAAGACACCCATAATCAACAATGACAGCTTAAATTCGAGGAGGGGGAAGGAAACGGAGATATACATGCGACAGTAACCGAATCGTCCCTCTTAACTTGATCTCATCACTGGTCCTCGAATAACCCTTTTTGCCGCTCCGTCACAGAGAGCACGCCATGTGAGCTGCTTTCAGGGAGACATCCGTTCCCTTTCGCATCTGTTTCGTCCTCCATCGAAATAGAACAAAAGACGAACAAACAGAGAAAGATCCATTTTTTGACCGGAAATCAAAAATGGAAAATGGCCTGTTCTGACTCCATTCACATCACGAGGACTGTGGCGGATTTCATATAGCGATAGAGAGCTTCGTGCAGAAAATCCGCGAAGATCGGGCTCGTCCACTTTTGAATATGTCGTGGACATTTGGCTTTGGGTTGCCTTTGCCTTTGGAGAAAGTGGAGCCACCGTATGCCCCGTAATGGCAATCGTGCAGAGAAAGCGACTTAACAAGCGCCCAACCCTTAAGGAGATCCCAAAAACTACCTTTTCTTTGTCTTATTGTGGTTAAACGTCAGTTCGATAGAATACTCTACATTGTAGTATACAGCAGCTCAAATGACATGCACTTTCTCTTTAGTTCTCACATAAATCCGTGCAAACGTCGTCGGAGTTGTTATCATTAGTAGTTTGATGATAATGGTAAGTTACATGTCAGTCATTAGTAGCTGCTCTATGGCAATACCCATAGAAGCCCTGAGTGCGCGTGATTTTCTCAAGAATTGGCCTAAAGTAACCTTTTCAACAAATTTCCTGAAGTATTATCCTCCAAATACAGCCAGTCAACAATAATCGTGTTTCTACTCCTCTACCTACCAACGAAGAGACAAGATTACACCATTGATTCATTTATCGAAGGCCGGGTCGATGTACTCAACTATCCCCGTATTTTAATAATGTCATTAAATTGCCTTTTATATTTCAATGCGTTGACTGAGTATAGTCATGGCCCAGGCCCTTTGGGACTCAGAAATCTCCAGTGGCTATAAACGTCCGGTTTTCGATTACTACAAAATTTGGATTGAATCGTCATTGGCCCCAAAACTGCTGGTTTTATGGCCTTGCAAAAGGGACCCACTCGTCCTTTTTAGAGCTGTGAAGGCCAATTGCCAAATATTAAACAAAATTAAATTATAATGATAAAATTTATAAATGCCCTATTATGGTGGTGTGTTTCTTTTTCAACTACAATTTTCATCAAATTCTCGGTCGTGCCTCCTCAAATTCTCTCGGAAAATTCTCCGTCTAGCTCTCAATTGCTCGGGGAGGAGGGACTCGAAAATCTGAAAAAAAAAAAAAAAAATATCATAGAAGGTAAGCTAGTGGCAAGTGGCACGATGCACAGCTGGGTGGGAATCGTTATTCCTTGTCTGGCGGCTGTTGGGCGTGGGTTAAATTCTTAAAAGTGACCTAGATATCAATTCAAATTCTCTCTAATCTCAATTCTCTCAAACTTAAAAAAAAGATAGGAGCCACAAGAAGAGTTTTGGAGCGAGGCAAGAGGCACGGGGCGTATTCCGATACATCCTAACGAAAATGTAAACCATTGGGAGTATAACCCTATGAAACAACCCCCAAACTTACTAAAACCATTTTTCATCCACAAGAGAGTTCTATCCTCCTAATACCGTGTGAAAAATGTCAATAACAACGGAACAATATGTAGGTGGTAAAACATACTAATATACAGGTGGACAGGCTATGGAACATTTAATTGGTACTTAAGTCGAAATATCCAATTGAAGTGGAAATTGACATTAAAACCAACACAAATTTCTGGATTATCAATCCTAACACTTCTCATTCATTTCTTTATAATGAAAAAAACTTATAAAGAATATTAAGTAAATTTATTTCAATTGAACATTTATTATTTAGTTTTGGTGAAAGATTTGATTTTAATCAATTTATACAAAATACATGTGCTCCATGAGCAAAACATGTTTATAGAAGTACACTTAAAATGAAATTAAAGAGCTTTTATAAAAAAGAAAAAGAATTTATAAACTTTTTTTTTTGGTAATAATTTTAATGGACGTGTGCATATAAGTAGTGATATTTGCAATTGCGATAATCTGGTGAAACTAATTTTATATGAGTATAACATGTTATTGAATGGATTATGATTGAAATATTCAAAAAAGAGTTATTACATTTAGAGTTTTGATGATAGGCATACCGGCAAATAATATTTATAGATTAATTAGGTAAATTTTAGGGCAGAATCTATTTGCTTAATAAAATTTTTTCAATTGATTTTGATAATATAACGACAAATATCGTTTCAATTGTTGAATGGAAGATATGTAAACCCACTTTGATGGATCATGTTTTTCACGTTAGATGTGCTTATCATGTTTTTAGATTTATGTAGAAAATGATTTACGAGAACTTTTCAAAATTTTTTCGTACAACCCGATAAAAATAGCAATTCAATTTTTATGGCAACATCCCCAAATATTTTAATAAGAAAATGGTTAAGGAATTTTATAGAGAAATGAAAAAGACCAAAGGATTTCAAAAGATGTTTCAAATCGTTGGAATTCTACTTACGGAGTTGCTTATGAATCTTTTGCATATAAATAATTTATTGGGTGCATTTATTTCAAATAATGTAACGCAAATTAATTTATACCATGAGATTTGGAGTAGTACAAAAATTTTTAGTTATTTTAAAAGTTTTTATGATGCAACTTATACTTGGTTTGGTATTGGAGTATTATCCACTATTTATTTATTTTTAAAGAATGCATTATATTATTGAAGTTTTTGAAAAAATGAAGTGATGAGAATTTAGGTGATACTATTAAAACAATGCGAACAAAATGTCTACATTATTAATGATACATTCCTATTTTTATTTAATTACTTGTGTTTTTGATCCACACTATAATAGATGATTTAAGTGATTATTTGAATACATATTATAAATTATTTACATTTAATTGATACATAAATTAGAACTATACAAATAATGCTTCAAAACGTAATAATATAATTATATAATGAATTTGATATAGGAACATATATTTTAGGTGATGAGTGGATATGGATCTTTTTCAATCTAGTGACTTATAATGGGAACATAGTAAATTAGTAGACAGTACCACTTCTGATGCATAGGCAAAAAAATTAAAAGAGGCAATAGGACTAATTCTGAAATAGAGAATTATCATGACGCGTTTCTTTTGAGTTTGATGAATTTCAAGTTAGCACAAATTCACAATATTAGAGTAGTGAAGTTGCATTCCACCAAATATCCAATTCTTGCTGTGATTCGTCTTAATTTTTAGCAACCTCTTATTCACAGTTACGGTAGAACAAATATTTAGCGCTGAGAGCAATATTTTTGGAGAACAACGTTCAGATTATCTCCAATTGATGGATTCAACTTTATTGAAGTGGGATTGGACAAAATACTCAATATATATAACAATGATAGATCGCATAAGAAACTGAATTCTTTGATGATGGAGATACTACCGCCATCGGTAAAGAAACGGATAACGAGATGAGATAATATGGGGTTATCAAACGTAAGAAATGGGGCTTGGATTCTTCTATCTCAAGAAGATTTGTAAGCGCTAATGATAAATCATTAAATTCAAGCCCCTCTCCCTTCCTTTTTTCTCTCCATTTGATTATAATTTTTATTTGATAATACATATTTCATTCATAATCATTGTTTTATTTCATAAATTCATTATTTGATTACAATTTTATTATAAATTCATCACAATTTAATTTTTAACTCAAAAACCTTAAAAAAATCAAAGCCGGTTTGAAAAAAACTGGTTTGGAATTGGAGGTTCTAATCGGCGAACCGGCCTAAAACAGGCTCGGAACCGGAACCTTTAAGTGTTTTGGAACGACACTGAAACTTAAGTGGTGATTCTGGTTCTAGTTCCTCCAAATTTGAAATCGGAATGTGGCCATGCTTACAAGGGTTTTTTTTTGTCATTTTACATTTTCTTTTCCCCCACTTTTTTTTTTGCTTTCATTTTTTCTATTTCATTCCCCCCTCCCCCCCCCCCCCTCTCTCTCTCTCTCTCTCTCTCTTGCAGCCAACAAGGGCTCACCTTGTCCAGGTGTGGTCAGCCCTCGCCTGAGCGAGGGTCACTACCACCTTTAACAGGCGAGGGTCACGATGGCCTCTGCCGGGCGGGGCCCTTGGCTAGCGACGACCTCTACGAGTGAGGGTGGTCGAGGTTGCATCTCCCTCTCTCTACATCCATGGCCACAATCCACTTAAGCTCTAGCTTGTACCGTCCATGACGATGGTCGCTCAAGCTTGTGTGTCCGTGCACAATCTCATTCAGCTTGGGTGGTGGCATCCATGTTTACTAATCACTCGTGCTTGCAGTCGTGACCATCGGATTCGAGCAAGACAATTGCAAGCGATGGGCTCAACATCAGCGAGGTGGTTCAAGGCTACGAGGACAATGGCTGTGGAGTAGCCGAAAGGGCATTGATTTATCAACGGTGTCAAGGCAGAGTGTTTGTGCAACCATGTCGACAGCCGTCGAGTTTATTTGGATATCATTTTTTTTAGAGATTTAGGTATTCATCTCTCAAGTCTACCAATATTTTTTTTGTGATAATATCGGTGCACTTTATATGTCAATTAACCAATGTTTCACGCAAGAACTAAACATATCGGATTGGATTGTCATTACGTGTGAAAAAAAAACGTGGCTCTTGGAATACTTGTGACTAAGTATGTTCCGTTTGTGCATCAAATTGTAGATCAGCTCACGAGTTCCCAATTTGAGTGGGAGTAAAAGCACGATTTATCAACGACTATACATTGAGATCAAGAATCAAGCACCTTTGTCTTTATGGCCTACAATGAAAATGTATTTTTTTTGGTTGGGTCTAACAATGACAAGGTTTGGATGTGGGTGATTTAGGACTTTTTGTGTTGATGATTTGGCATCTGACCTAAAAATTGAGCATTTGGCACATGTACTCTAATGGTCCACGTTAGCAATTGACATTCGAGGTTAGCAAAGGCCAACCGTCGGTAGCAGAGTACACAGGAAGGCACTATATATGCTCGAATAGTGACGTGCATTAACTTCTGACCATAAAACATGCTCTCGGATAGCTTGTTTGGGTTATTGACGAGGGCTGAATCGCCTATGCTTGTACATTTTTTCGCTCAGCGCCGAAATCTGGTTTGGCATGGAAGCATTCAATCAACGTTGGTGCTGGCGTGATTGATGCGGACTATAGAGGTCCGGTTGGGTGATACTGTTCAACCACTCTGACATCAACTTCGAAGTGAATGCGGGCTACAAAATCGCGCAGCCGGCAGTCAAGAAGATCATGACCCGATCTTATCGGGGTCGAGGACTTGAACTCAACTTTGAGGGGCGAGGGCAGGTTTGCGTCGACTGGGGCCGGGCTGGTTTCGGATTTAACTTTGTTCTCCATATGTTTATTGTCAATGCGTATTAGGTTTGGTCTGTCTAGGTTTTGTCTGTCTAGGATGCACGCAGGTCTGGTAGAGGCGTCATCTTGGTTGAGAAAATTTCGTCGAACAGTTGGTGTGTAAATATCTGCTAATTGCTTCAAAAAGCATATGTGCCTTCCGGTGTACCCATCACAAGGTGCGTAATTCTCGAGCTAAAAGTGAAATAGAACCCCCTGCAAATCATACCAAAACAAAGGAAAGGAAGAATTTCGAAGAAACAAAGATATTTTCTGATCCGTCCCAATCTTCCTTAGGTGCTCACTCCGCACTGGGGCTCTATCCACAAAGGTGTGGAACTGGGACAAACCAGCGTGCCGCAGTCGTCGAAGAGCGGTTCGATTCGGCCGTCGGCCATGTGATAGATTCCATGTCTTTACCTTCGGTGACCTTGTACGTACGATCGTCCGTGAAGTAAATGCAGTTGGGCTCGATACCGACGTGCTGATCGCCGACCTCCATGGAGAAAGACGAGTTGAGACCCAAGAACAGGGATGCATTGCCCAAGCTGTCGACCTTGGTCCAAGTGCTTGCTTCCAAGTCGAGCAAGAAGGCTTGAAAAACCGGAGGTCACGAACCCGTCTTGCCACTCTTGGAGACCACCAAGAGCGATCCCGACCACTCCACGAGATAATGCTTTTTGAAGCGCTTGAAGTCGACCAGTCCGCACGGCCTCCGCGCCACGACTCGGCCGTCAGCGGCGGGATTCGGTCCATCTTGCTTCACTTCGAACGCCCTAATCGTTCCAATCGCGTCCACGGCTAGAAATCTGCATTCGTGGTAAATTAGGTCCATGTATATCCTGTAGGGACTTACATGGCCCACGCTTTGTCTCGGTAGTTCCACAGCCGCAACCGCTCGGAATCGCAGAGAACCATGATCTCGGGCTGTACGGACGAAGAGGGGCACGTCGAAAGCGCGAACTTACCGATTTGACGGTCGCTGATGGGAGGCTCCATGGCTTCGAAGCCGAACCTTCAGTGCGAGCGCGTCCGCGAGGCAGAGGATTGAAAATCTGGACGTCCCTGTCGTTTCCGATCGTCATAATCCAACCCCGCGAAGACAAGCACCTCTTGCCCCGCACTTGCAGCAAGGGGAACTCGTAGAAGCTCCGCCGCCGCGGGCTGAAGAAGCCGCATAAGTCGGGACGTGTCTGGTCCTTGATCAGCAGCCACGGGACGCTGATCCCCAGTTCGAAACTTCCTCGGAGCTGGACAACAACATTGCGCCAGTAAGAACATGTTTGGCCGAAATCGATTAGGTCTTCGGTGGGTAACCTATATGCAATGAACTCGAGCGCATGTGACGGGAGACCTGAACGATCGACCGGCGTGGTATCCTTTTTGTTTTCCGGTCGGTATCCCGCCATGGCATAGAACCAGGATTTTCTGATCTGTGTGGTTGATGACGATGGGATCACAAGCAGCGCGTATGTACACACACAGAGTCTCGGTTGCCAGGTACGGGTGTCAATGGGCAGGGCCGGCCCGATTCAGCGCAAAACTAAACAGCGCCAAGTTCGGCCTGGCCTGGGACGACCCGATACCTAAATCTTATACGTACAAGATATTCGGGTTGGGTCGGGTCCCCCTTCTTTTCTCTTTTTTTGAGAGTAAAGACTACCCCGTGCACGTTCATCCGCATCTTTTTCTCTTTGTGTGTCCACGCTCCCTCCCATCTTTCAATTCACAAAGAGAGAAATCATAGGAGACAGTCAGCACCATGTTGAGCGAATTTAGACGAGAAAGAGGATGCTTCAAATCACCCAAGAATAGAACATTTGCTTATGCTCACCAGAGAGGAGGTCATGGAGGCTACCCATGGGGTAATAACGCAGAGCACGAACTTGATCCCCTTGGAGTAGACGTACGCCAACACGGGCACGAGGTGGTCGCACCTCCTGCTGTTTCTGGGCCACCCTCTGCAGCCTCCTCCGAACTCCCCCTTCCTCTCGCCCAGCGCCCTGAACCTCTTGAGCGTGCACACCGCACCTCCCAAGAACACCGCCTTCTCCGTGATCCCAAGCAGCTCTCCCCCATCACCCCGACCGACGCCCTCAGGACCTCCCTGAGCGTCGGCTCGCCGCCGGGCCCGAGGCAGTAGCCTTGACCGCGTCGCACACAACCAGAGGGGACGTCGTCCATGAACCCCACGATGCAGTCCTCGTACTCGTGCAGGATCGATTCCGACCAGGTGACGACGTCGCCATGTTTGGGGCTTCGCTTGGGCTTCGTGAAGGCCTTCGACAGCATTTGGTCTTGGTCTGGGGGGATCGGGTGGGCGCGGGCCTTTTTGACAGCCCTATTGATTGGTAGACATGTACAATAAGGAAACTATAATAGGATACTATACCTGAATCGAATTACTTGCTGGGCTAGGATAGGAATTAATGCGTGATGTTATGAGTCGGAGTACAGGTAGGAAAACCTAAAGCCTTTGTTGCAATTCTTTCTTATTATTTTTCTTTTATACTAGAACAGCCTTTGTGTCGGTGGTTCTTGAGAAAGTCATAAAATTCTTATGCATGTGATTTCAATGCATATGAAGTTTTTATGTTGTTAAAATCTTCAATGCATTATCCGGGTGCACCAAATAAATGTCTCGTGGCACAGCTTAAAGAGCAGGTATCGAGAAAAGAAATCCTAGATAGAATAGTTGAGACAGATTTACGCGTCTAGTGTTTTGAACAATATCAAAATATCATCGTAAGCGAGCATATAAATTGTTCGCATTCGATTTTCAAATAAGAATTTGCTGTTTCAGTTAACGTAAATTGATTTTAATGTGGTGTCATTCGACAAGTCGCATGTTATGACCAAGTATTCGTACTATTTTTCGTAACGGCCTTGGTTTGAGGGACATCTCTAGACTCTTACCTTACATTATACGTGTACACGAGGGATCACTTACATACCTCTTCCTTTGCTGACACTGAGGATATACCTGCGTTTTTACTTTCAGAAACCATATGCACTTTCACAATTATCTTAGAGTCCCTATTTCCGAAGGGGCAGCACTATGTTTACGCTTTGTATGACTAAATCTACCCGATTTTTTCACCAAAAAGATAAAATTGCCCTCAATTTATTAATTGCAATTTGAAGTGGTGGCCCTAAATTTATTGAAGGGATAATGACATAAATGGTTCTTGAACTTTGATCTAATGTGCAATGTGATCCATGAACTTTAAATTTGACTAATATGATTCCCGAATTTTAACCTAATATGTAACTTGGTCCTTGAATTTTTAATTTGATCAAGATAGTCTTTAAAATTTTGGAACATGTTCAACTTAGTTCTTGTACTTTAGGAAGATGTTAATGTAGTCATTCCATTAATTCAAGCTCAAGGACAATATTGAACTTTTTTTTTAATATTTAAAAAACTTAAGTTGAACATGTTTCAAAAGTTCGGGATTATATTGAACAAATTGAAAATTGATATAGTTCACTTCTAGGGATCGTATTGTACATGGGCTAAAGTTCAGGAATTAGATTGGTCAAATTAAAAGTTCGGGACCGTATTGCATATTGAGCCGAAATTTATGAATCATCTGTGTCATTTTTCCGTTATTTAATTTTCTTTCTTTTGTGGTTTTTCGATTTTTATGTAGGATGTAGTTGACAAATTAAGAATTTGCCATGTTTTAGTATTGTTAATTGTGGTCACTATGTCTTCTTCTTTAATGTTAGCCGTTACTTCTGTAGAAATCATAGAATTAGTATTCTCGAAAAGAAAATCCTCAAGAAGCCCAATTCTTTTCTACATTGTCAAGCAAATTTACGAATCAATTGTCAAGTAGAATCTGGAAAAATTTTAACATAGACATAATAAACGCTTGCTTATGAACTTTCATTTTTGTTGTGTATATCACCAGCAAGCATTTTGCTATTGGTTGTCTTCTATATACATGTATATATAATGTGATGATAGGATGGAAAAAAAAAAGCCCTCTGTAGGTTTTTCAAAAATCACAATTACATTCTCGAACGTAAAATCTTAACAAATGAAATTAGTCAAAATATTAAAAAATGCCAGTGAAATCACATCATTTTAGATCGACATAAATAATTATCATCCATGGGCATGAAGTTTGTACGAAAAAATATCAAAATGGCTCATTGTGCATACCTTTTATCACGCGTTTTGTTGGAGTACTAAATACTCCTATAATGCCTTACATTTTTTCTTAAAATATCTCCCCAAGAAGGAAAAAAAAAAGAGACATACTCGACGTATTCTTTTTGACAAAAAATTTTCCCGCGAAAGTAAAATCTGAAAAGAAAAAAAAGAAAACACAGCGCCTTTAATATACATGTGATGCTCATGATAAAGAAAAACAAAAATGTGAGACGCTTGATTATGAAACCGAAATCTTAAATAAAAACAAAACAGTTAAAAAAAAAAAAGAGGAGTGAGGCCACCATTTTATACTGTAATTGAATGATCGAGGGTAATTTTTATCTTTTCAGTGAAAATGTAATGGATCTAGTCATATATAAAGTAAAAATAGCATCGCCCCTTGAAAAAAAAAAAATACCATTTTCTTTCGAAAAGGCCCATCCCCAATTCCTAAATAATCACATCCATCCAGACATCCGAAACTAACTAAAAACAAACCACCGAACTCTAAACCACATTTTGAAACTAAGTTGTAAGGATGGACAACACTGTCTTTTGAAAATTTGATGCGATCACCTCAGAATTAGGCTTTAAGGAGGGCATGGCGGTGGGCTTCCTCGTAAACCGGTTCCCTCCCTTAGCGATGGATGTTAGGGCTGAAAAGGGGAGGGGAGGATGGGGCTCTCTTCAGCTTTCCAAAGTCACCGCTACCTAAAATCAAGTCAATCGACGTGATTGACGGGTTGCCATGAGCGTTGACCCCCCGAAGTCCCACTCCCACGTGCCGCGAAATTACGCGTGGAACCCCGATTTTGTACGGATCGAATTTTTTTGCGGAGGAAGAGAAGATGGAAAAAATGGATGGGAAGGTGATGGAGACTTGGGTAGGAGTGCCATGTGCAAGCAATGCGGGCGGTTAATGCAACTCGATTTGACAGCTCGACGTCCGTTCCTAACGGTCTTCCGTTTCGAGATTCCGTCACAGACAATGATGATGGCGGTAACGCAAGTGTTTTTGGGTGGTGGCGATCGCCGTTCACGAGATTTACTATTATGTCTCGCTTTCCAAACAGCTTCACACGACCCGGTCGGTTTACTTCGCGCGATTGACAAAGGCGGGGGAGGATGGAGATCGATCGCACACCTTGCTTACCGTCTTTGTACACCGGATTGCGATCCCCATCCCTTTTTTTTTTTTATTCGCATCTTAGCACATATCAAATCGCTCCTCGAAGTTATATTCGTATCATTTCCCCTCCCTGCCCTCTCTCGCCTCTCCTCTGCTAGCCATTGTAATCACGTGCCACTTTGTGCCGTCGCCGCACCACCACACCGCGCGCCGCTCGTTCCCTCTCTACCCCATCACTCTTCTCACGTGAATCCGAGCAACTATTTCTCTTGATCGTCTCATGGGCGGTGCCGTGATCATCGAATCGTACGATTCTCGATTCGTGTCCGGGCAACGGATTTCGATCCAAGGCATTAGTGACAACGTGCGAATTGATAATTTCTTGAATCGAAAGCCAATCTCTGTATTCACTGACCAATTTGCGTCTCACAAATTGCCCCGTCAAAAGCCGGGCTAGGCAATTTCTTTCGCAGAACAATTTTGTCTGGTCCGCGAAAGCGCACCGCGGGACGGATTTTCCGGACCCCAACCCCAACCCCGAAGTTTCCTCTTTACACCGAGCGAACGGAGGGTTCGAGGTGCAACGGGACAAAAAGCCAAGAGGGGCAAACGGTAAATCAGAAATCAGGACCCACACGTGGGACCCGGTGCTCGCAAAAGCGCCGCGAAAGAACCCCGACCGACCACTCGCCCATCCAGTAACGCCGTACAGCATGGACACCCCCGCACCAGAACCTTCCCCCCAACCCACCCCACGCCAACCCCCACGCCGTCACAACGCCGTTAGACGCGTCCTCCTCCCGCTTCTCCCCAAGCCGCGTATGATCGGGCCCCACTAAGGTCTAGCGGGTCCCAGCACCGCAAGTCCCGCAACCAGCGAGGAGCACAGTTTTAAAGTCATATTCCAGAAAAAAACAATGGATTAACTTTCACTTGGCTGGTGTCAGACACGTATTAGCAAGATCCGAGAAAAAGCACAGATGTCATTTTCTGGTAATATAAAAAATTTCCCAAACCTTTTTACAGAGATCCTGGAGCATCACATCCAAATAGAAATTGATTGGAAAAAAGCAAAGATCTTCACGTAAGCAGCTGGGATTCATGGATGTGATGCGAAGAACATATGATTGAGGGCATTTCTAATCTTTTATTACAACTCCTGTTTCTACGAATGGTCGTGGGCTCCCCACTTCACCTTTTCACTCCCGGAGTAGATGACAGCCTAATCTAACAGCCTGGAAAAGGTTGTAGCCGGCTGCTTTGCTCTAGAAAAAGCTTCGGCTTATGGCTCTCTCTTCTCTTATCGGGGGGTGCCATGGCGTTCCTGTCGTGTAATGCGGAGTGAACTCTTCTGGGTTTAGCCTCTCTGGCTCTGACTCGGACCCTCTTCTTTCACTGGCCGACTCGGACTCGGACGCGACTCGACTCTACCCTCAGAGCATTCTTGCTCTGCCAAAAGGTAAGAGCCCTGAGAAAGCTCTGATCTTTTTTGTTTGATTCACGTGTCCATGCTCATCCTCGAAACATAGCTTAGAGAGTCGCATTTCTCTAGCAGCTTGTCGCTCGAGCACTTGGGTAAGCAAGGATAGGGATTTTTCGAGATTTTGGAGCTTTCAAGAGCTTGACCATTCTGCTTAATTAGTTGGGGGGGTTTCCAGATCTTATTGAACTGGAACTCGACCTCTTTAGTGACCGCTGATTTGTGATTCGAGTGAGGGAGGAGCTGGGAGTCAGCTTTCCTGAAAGTTGTGGGATTCGGTTACTATTACGCTCATGGTGAAGATGAAGCTAGAGAAGTCGGCGACCCTGCTTCTTGTAGTTGTTCTGTTTGTGATTTTATGTCTGAGATGTCAAGCGGCATTTGTGCCCACCGATAATTACTTGATATCTTGCGGTTCTCCGCAAAACATTACAGTCCAGGGTCGAACTTTTGTCCCCGATTTAGAGCAATCTTCCCTTGTGTTAAGAACGGGAATTTCGTTGTTGCTAGCTCCAATGCTAGCATTCCGTCTCCTCTCTACCAGTATGCTCGTGTTTTCTCCAGCATAGCCTCTTACAAATTCAATATTGAGCAACAGGGGCGCCATTGGGTCCGCCTCTACTTTTACCCTCTTCTGAATTCCAGCCATGACCTGACAGCTTCCCCTATAACCGTAGTCACCGATGATTTTGTACTCCTCAACAACTTCACTTTCAAGAACTACAATGTTCCTGCATGTGGAAAGAGTACGCAATCAATGTGACTTCAGATATGTTGAGTCTCACTTTCATCCCCTCAAACAACTCGGTCTCTTTCGTAAATGCGATTGAAGTCGTCTCAATTCCAGATATAGTGCTGTCCGATCAAGCTCTTGCTCTAAATCCATCTGCCCCTTTCAGTGGCCTCTCTGAACTTGCACTAGAAACTGTGTACCGTTTGAATATCGGGGGTCCGCTGCTCACCGCTCAAAATGATACCCTTGGAAGAACTTGGGAGAATGATGTGAAATATCTCCATGTCAACAGCTCTGCCGCAAATGTCTCTGTCAACCCTTCATCTATTAAGTATAATGTCGCAGTCACAAATGAGATAGCGCCTAATTTGGTATACGCAACAGCTGAAACCATGGGGGATGCAAATGTTCCTAACGGGAACTTCAACATTACTTGGGTCCTCAGTGTTGATCCCGACTACAAGTATTTCGTGCGGCTGCATTTCTGTGATATAGTCAGCAAGGCCCTAAATTCTCTCGTGTTCAATGTCTACATTAACTCTGACATCGCTCTGCGAAGCCTCGATCTTTTCATCCATAACTGGTGACTTGAGTGTGCCATACTACAAGGATTTATCTCGAACTCTTCCGACGGATCGAGTACTTTCACTGTTAGCATAGGACCAGACAACATGGCTGATGTCACTAATGCCATAATGAATGGGCTGGAGATCATGAAAATCAGCAATAATGCAAAAAGCTTAGATGGGTTCACTCCTGTTCAGAGCCTTCTTCCAGAGTCGTCTTCGAAGAAGAGCAGGATAACGATCATCATCGCTGTGTTGCTGGAGGTCTGGTTGTTGTGGCTTTTGCTGTTTTCTGTTACTGTTGCTTGGCAGCTCGGAGGTCAAAAACATCTCACCAGCCACATCCATGGTTGCCCCTGCCTTTATATGGAAATTCCCAGACCATGACCAAGATGTCCACAACCTCTCAAAAAAGTGGAACCGCTAGCTGCATTTCTTTGGCTTCCTCCAACCTAGGAAGGTTCTTCACATTCCAAGAAATCCTAGATGCGACCAACAAGTTTGACGAGAGCCTGCTTCTTGGTGTTGGTGGCTTCGGCAGGGTGTATAAGGGAACGCTTGAAGATGGAACTAGAGTGGCTGTCAAGAGAGGTAACCCTAGATCTGAGCAAGGGCTTGCTGAATTTCGAACTGAGATCGAAATGTTATCTAAGCTCCGCCACCGCCATCTTGTTTCTCTTATTGGCTATTGCGATGAGCGCTCAGAAATGATTCTTGTGTATGAATATATGGCAAATGGGCCACTCAGGAGCCATCTGTATGGAACTGATCTACCTCCTCTTCCATGGAAGCAGCGTCTAGAGATCTGTATTGGGGCTGCAAGGGGACTGCATTATCTCCACACAGGTGCAGCTCAAAGCATTATTCACAGAGATGTCAAGACAACAAACATTCTATTGGATGAGAATTTTGTTGCTAAAGTTGCTGACTTCGGCCTCTCGAAGACAGGGCCCTCTCTGGATCAGACTCATGTTAGCACTGCTGTTAAGGGCAGTTTTGGTTACCTAGACCCCGAGTACTTCAGAAGGCAGCAGCTAACTGAGAAATCTGATGTGTATTCCTTTGGAGTTGTTTTAATGGAAGTTCTCTGCACTAGACCTGCTTTGAACCCTGTACTTCCAAGGGAGCAAGTGAATATTGCAGAGTGGGCGATGAGCTGGCAAAAGAAGGGTATGCTGGATCAAATCATGGACCCGAATCTTGTGGGGAAGGTTAACCCAGCGTCTCTGAAGAAGTATGGAGAGACGGCTGAGAAATGCCTGGCTGAGCATGGAGTTGATAGGCCGTCGATGGGGGATGTGCTGTGGAATCTCGAATATGCCCTCCAGCTTGAGGAAACATCCTCGGCTCTGATGGAACCTGAAGATAACAGCACGAACCATATTCCGGGCATTCAGCTGACCCCACTGGAGCCCTTTGATAACAGCACGAGCATGATAGATGGCGGAACTGATGATGATGCTGAGGATGCTGCCACAAGTGCTGTGTTCTCTCAGCTGGTAAATCCTCGTGGAAGATGAGAAGAAACCTCCTGAATCAAAGGATGGAGGCTTTCCATTTTCATTTCTTCTTCCTCGTCATTTTCTCCTGTTCTTTAGCTGATTATCTCATGGAGTTTGTGTAGACTAGCGTGAGGTGCTGATTAAATCATGGAATATTTTGTAAGTGCACCGTCAAGATTTTATTGTTCTTGTGCTTCTCAATTTGTTTGGGTATTAGATGCCCATGTTCTTGTTAGCGATAAGAAGGTAATGCTTTCGTTTGATTTATACACTTTCACTTACAGAACAAGTATAAGGAATAAGACAGTCTGAAATGATTCCTCTTCCAGATGTTCTTTTGTACGAGTATTCTTGTTGTCCTTTGATTTCTTTACAATGCTTGTGGGATAAATCTGGAAATTCTTCCGGAGTCCTCTACTCAAAACAACTACAACTTTAGACCCATTTCGTTAGTTCAAGGGGACTGTTGATGATGGGCACCCTCTTTTGATGCAAAGTTAGAGTGTTCTAATACGGTATACATTATACTGTTCCTTTCACTAGTTTTTGGTACATTCTGTCCGATGTTTAAGTTGATGTCTCCGTGTGAATTTTTGTTCCAAACTGAAGGACAAATTGTGATGTTTTTTTCCCCGTGAAATGGCAAGAAGCTAAGTTGTAGGTTAGTCTAAGGATCGTTCTAATTGTCATAGGACAAGTACGACATCGTGTGTACAAGAGACACAAAGACATGAATAAGAGATGTGGCATTATGGTACTAGGCCTTTTATTCCTTCCCTTGTTAATTGGATACTTAGGGGGAAGCAGAAGCACACGACACTTTTTGTAGTGATAATGGCTGACGATAATGCAAGACGATGACACTCATTTTTTGCAAACTATGCCATGGCAAGAACCGGTGGAGACACCTCTGGTGCAGTCCAATGTTAAATACTGGTTAGTTGCCAATGAGCTCTCTCGGTCCTCAGGATCACTTCCTGGAGCGAAGATGCAAAGCTTGCAATCTGCAGAGAGAAGTGAAGTAGTCCTATACTTATCTTCGCCTTCCACAACCGGCATAGCCACACGGGGCTTCGCTGGGCTCACAAAATCGGGCTGATAGGTCTGTCCCAGCACACCTTCCACCATCGGTGACAGGCCAGGGAACCTGAACTGCACTTCCAACTGAGCAAAGCAATCATCAGAAGGCAACATATATCTGTGAATCCTATCATCTTCTTTTGTAATAGGAACCACGTTCACCATGATCTCAACCCCGTATTTTAAGGTCACTGATATATTGCTCTTGCTCCTTTATGTCGTTTGTCTCAGAGTACCATGTGGACATAAAGTATTGTGGGATTTCTATTTCATTTCCATTGTGAGAGAAAATCAGGTGGTCGATCTGATCATCCCAAGTCTCGGCTCTTGTTGCTTCCAAGGAGGACTGGGAGTTGAGGAGGATTCCGAGTGCTTGAATCCACTTGTTGTCTCGGGCTCGACTGGCTGGTCTATGGGCAATGAAGCGAGCATTGATTTGGAGGGCAGGGTCTGAAACTAAACTGAAAGTTTGGTCGGTCTTTCCGTGGAAGTAGAAGACAATCCCATCTCCGCCAATGAAACGAGGCTGGTAGCATGCCGAACCAAGTCCGATGCAGTTAGGCTTGCGACCAGAATTTCATTTCCAAGTCTCAGCAAGCATTCAATATAAGCAGCATAGTTGCCTGCTCTGAATCAGTTGCAATAAAGGGATAACAACAGAGGTTTATCTTACTTCTGCATTGGTAATCGCAAGTGGGCGAATCGCACTTGACATAGCAACCTTTTCTAGTACTCTGAAATGGTTCATATGGGCTCTCTGGGCGTTTAAATGTGCGTGGAAAGCAGGGAGACCCGGGTCGGTTGCAGTAGACGAAGCCGTCGAACCAAACCTGTTGAACGGAACGTCCGAACAGTGAGAAACGTATAGCCGCTGATTCTGAACATCTCTGAGAATGAAAAGAAGCTTTGAGAAGCCAGCTAGCCAAGGGATCAGATCATATAAAGGCTCTGATGTCCCATCCGCGTGGTACGTACGTACGCATTTATAGCACTCTAAATTCACATCTCTTGCATCATGTTTCTGTAGGTTTTCCGTCTTTGTTGCATAGAGATGTCCGATTGACTCTCTTAAACACTTTACGGTGAGACTGCTCAAGCATGTGACATTTCTTGATCTGAACGAATTAGGGGACAAACAGAAACCCGTGTTACCATGGCGTGATTCTTCTTCGAATTCGACAAATACATTGGAAAATTCCGGTGCGCCGTGATTGATTGGATGGACGGTCCCATTATGCATTGAGAACACGAAAAATTTCTCCTTTTTCTTTTGGCTTTAGGAGAGCCATTTTTGTACGCTTTGTAGTTGCATGAGACGATATATGTGCCGGATCTGAATCATGAAGGTGAGTTCACACGTGATCGGCTCTTCTCAGCACCAACAATGCTGACCCGGACTCGGACATCCTTCATAATTAACTAGCTAGATCCAACAAAAAAGCACCGCATGATTTTGACAATTTAAGCACGTTAGATGCACATTCTACAAAATTTATACATTTTGGACGACTCTCCCCAAATCTTGTGCGACTCTCAGAAAAGACGAATCAAATGATACCACATCTCATGGAATTTCATGATTTGCTTAACAAAGGATGAAGGCTTCTTCTCAAATTTCTGATTGATCTTACTTCTTCAATGGCAATAACAAGTATGAGACGAGTTTTGTGTCTGTGTGTTTTACAGCGACAAGCGCCATTTTTTTACCTCGTCGTACTCTATATGTCCAATTTACTTGTAAAAAAAAAATAAATTGTTGGATAAGCGTTTCTTAGTAATTAGTGCGAACAAAGAGATGCGATGCGACGTCATTGTGCCTTCGGCTGCCTTATGTTCACCTATTTCGGACATGTAACAAGCGAAGGAGAAGCTTCTGCCTTTTATTCATCACCTTTAAGACTGAGATAATACACGAAATCTAGAACAACAGAAAAAGCAGAACAATGTGAACAAAGTGATGCGGCATCATCGTGCCTTTGGCTGCTTTTTGTTCACTTATTTCAGACATGTAACTAGCCAAGCAGAAGCACCTGTCACGGTGACAGTGGTCATTTCTTGCAAACAATGCCATAGCCAGAGCCAGCGGCAAAACCGTGAGTGCAATCAAAAGTGCCGGACTGGTTGCTCGACGACGACGTGCTCTCTTGGTTCACGTTTTCGCTTCCTGGGGAGAACATGCAAACTTGCAATCCGGAGCGAGAAGCGAACTGGTCCTATACTTGTCTTCACCGCCCACGACCGGCATTGCCACGCCTGGCTTTGCCGGGTTCACGAAATCAGGCTGGTAGGTCCGGCCGAGCACGCCTTCTACCTTGGGGACAGGCCCAGGAACTTGAACTGCACTTCCAGGTGAGAGAAGCAGTCATCCGAAGGCAACATGTACTTATGAATCCTGTCGTCTTCTTTCGTGATCGGAACCACGTTCACCATGATCTCGGCCATGTCTTTCAGAGTCACTATTGCGCTGTTCTTGCTCGCTATTCTCTCGACCTTTATGTCCCTAGCCTCGGAGTACCATGTGGACATAGGGCTTGGCGTTAGTTCTATATCCTTGCCGTTGTAACTGAAACTGAGATGGTCAACTTCATCGTCCCATGCCTCGGCTTTCGTTGCGTCCAGGGAAAAGGACTGGGAGTTGAAGAGGATTCCGAGTGCTTGAATCCATGTGTTGTCTCGGGAGCGACCGGCTGGTCTGTGGCCAATGAAGCGAGCATTGAGTTGGAGATTGGTGTCCGAAACTAGACTGAAAGTTTGATCTTTCTTGCCGTGGAAGTAGAAGACGACGCCATCTCCACCGATGAAACGAGGATCATAGCATGCTGATCCGATGCCATTGCAGTTCGGCTTGCGTTCTGAGGACGAATAAGAGACCCTAGTTAATTTGCTTGGACTATATAATATTTGATGACTCAATTTGCGCGTTCATGACTCTGACAAATCCATATAGCAAGAACGATTTCCCTCTCAGAACCCTTTTAATTTAAACTCAGATCGAGAGGATCCAGATTCTCTAACATTAAAAGCATAGGTACGAGGTAAAAGAACATTAATATGAACATGCATAGAGTGGATATGGAGGTGATAAATAAATGTGCCTTACGTCTGCACTGGGAAGAGCAAGTGGGCGAATTGCAGTCCGCATAACAAGCTTTGTTCTTCGTGCTCATGGAGTAAGGGCTCGGGCATTCTTTTGGGCACCTTATATCTTTCCATTGGCAGCGAGTCCCCGGTAAGCAATAGACAGAACCTCCATGAAAAACCTGTTGCATCGAGCTCTCAACAAAGACGAGCAGGATCAGGAACACGTAGCTGATCTTGGCCATCGTCTTCGCAATTTCTCAGCAAAGCAAAACACCCCGAGAGATTGGAAAAAGATTTAGAAGCCAAAGTGATATGCAAAACCGAACGTTGCAAGTCGGGTATTTATAGGAATCAGAGTTCTCATCATCTCTCATTGAGGTACAACCATTAGGGTGACTGTGCGAATACTTCACGGCGAGACTAGAGGCATGTGGGATTTCTTGATCTCAAAGAAGGGGACTTGCAAGAACATGTGCACACATATAGCTCTGTTCGGCTCAGGATGTGCATTGCAGGTGTTATTGTAGACTTTGCCGTTGCAGGCCGCTAAAACATACTTTTGAATATGGGACACGGTCCTCTCGATTTGGAGAAAATTTGATAACGTATCCCCAATACCACGAAGCATGCGAATGCAACATCATCAATCTATCGAACGATTGATTGAATACATGATACCATCTCAATATGCCATATGATATAAGTGTTATTTCATATGTTTGGCTCCCACGAGAGAAAACAAGATGACACGAGCTAGAAATTCCAATACTTGCAAATCCTATGCTGCTTTTTTACTTTTCGGGATAAAGATGGTAGGAGGGCCGACTGGCGGTACTGACTTCATCATGGGCACTCTATGCATTTCAACTTGAATTTCTCTCTATTGATGCTTTCGATGAGTCAAATAGTATATACAGTTCTTCTTTTTCTAGGTGAGCTTCCACTTTTCTGCGAGAACAAAAAATGTAACTTTCTAAGAATGCAGTCGGAGCTCTGCAATACCGATCCATCCTAAAGGTTCGGACGATAATGAGGCGATGAATTTCACGAGTCATTCCTTACTCAGGAGAAAGTCCACCCTAACTTCCAGCTCAACCTACATAAACAAGAAAAAGAAATTTGCTGAACTTCGTGTTCCGGCAACAGAACCATTGGAGGGCACTTTGTATACGGTTCAGGTCAACGCTATCTAAAGAAGAAGCTGTTTCCTGCGATCCAACAAAGAAACCTAAAGTACTTTGCAAGAATCAACAATTGACAAATGGACGACTTTGCGTGACTTGTTGAAGACGATGAAAGAAAAATATGAAGATGGCATTGCGTGATAACAATGTAATGGTGGCGGTGATATCTGGCATTGCATTTGGCCTTGCGGTGACTTGCGGCTCGTTGACCATTTGACCGGTCAACGGGTCAATAAAAATAAAAGAAATCACCGCCTCAATTAACAGCGCACAACCGAGAGTATTAAACGGAGGGTGAGGCTTCGTTCGTTAAGCAGAAAGAAGAAAACGCAGAGAAAAGAGGGCAAAAAGATAGAAATAAATCCGTTTTGGACAACCGACAAGTCGAATCAATTGTGTTTTACGACGTCTAGCAAGTATTCGAGCCCCTTGTTTCGAAATAGTTTTAGAAGTTATGTGAATTTTTAACTACGAACTATGGTTAGGGAATTGTTAAGCTACAAATATATATATATATATATATATATATATTTATATATATATAATATATATAACCATAGTTCGTAGTTAAACATTCAGCTATAGGATTAAATAGAATTCAATTCCGAATTATGGTTTGATCGAACGAATTTTTTAGACGTCGTAAAACACAATTGATGGACTTGTCGGAATATCCAAAACGGATTTATTTCTATCTTTTTAACTCTTTTCTTGTCGATTCATAATTTCTAGCAATTTACAACGAAGGCTATGTTAGGTGAGTGGTGTTTACTCTTCTATGATTTGTGAAGTCAATCTTGAAGGCAATATGGATTTCTATTATGAATGTTAAAGGATATTTGTTGCATGAAAATCTGGTCAACATTTACTAAGTCACCGTATTTGTGAATTGCTTGAGATATGTGTTCCGAAATGAATTGTTATCCATATAATGTCGATTTGTGTATGTGGTTTATGAGAAAGGGTCTTGAAATATAAGTATATGAAATGGATTCTACTGGATTTGGTTTTGTTGATTATTGTAAATGTTATTTGATGCTCATTATCACTGTGAACCTAGGAAGGTTTTTGGGTATGCATACCAATTTTAGGATATCTTTCGAGGCCGAACACCTACTGATGATAGGTGGGAAACTTACCAAGAGGAATCTAGTCACCTTGTCATTAGGCGTTATGTTGTGATTGTGGTTTTATATGAGTAATAGATTGGTCAATGGAATGGAACATTTAGTTTGATGGAGATTGATTAACCTCCTTGACCGTTGATGGTGTTATGATATTTGTCGATTAATAGCATCTAGCACATATATCGATAAGTTAAAGTATTATAATTCATTTTATCTTATACAAGCATTATAAGTTGGATTGAGAAAAAGGAGTTTTGGTATTTTTTGTTATGTGAAAAGTGTTTGTTCCATCTGCTTAGAAGAGATATGTACTACTCATTAAGCTATGATTATGTTGCCCTGATCCTCGAGCATGAGCCATCCCTACCAAAACGCCTCAAGTCGGAAAGAATAGCGTCCCAGGACGCTAAGACCATACCAAAATTTCTTACCATGCGAAAACATTTTACTTCCAGAAAATAAAAAAGTAGGATAGGATTTGCAAGTATTGGAATTTCTAGCTCAGTGTCATCTTTTTACAACAACAAGCAGAGGATCGCTAACCCTACGAAGCTAAACACATATATATAACCCTATTCTTCGGGTGGTTCCTTGAGACCAGAAAAAAGATAAGTGGGTCGGAAAGGGTTAGCTACTCATCTACTCCAAAATAGGGGTTACTACTCCCTTATCCTATCTTCACTCTGGACCTGAAATGGTAACCACAACCCATGAGAAATAAAGTATGAGTCAACGACCTAAGCAACGGCAGAAGATCATTCACTACAATAACACCTGCAATCCCACATCCTAAGCCGAATAGAGCTATATGTGTGCAAGTCTTCTCTGGAAATCATTTATTCGATGGTCATAGAAATTGCACATGACCGGTGTGAGTCTCGCCGTGAAGTATTCGCACAGTCACCCTAATGGTTGTACCTCAATGAGAGATGATGAGAACTCTGATTCCTATAAATACCCGACTTGCAACGTTCGGTTTTGCATATCACTTTGCTTCTAAATCTTTTTCCAATCTCTCGGGTGTTTTGCTTTGCTGAGAAATTGCGAAGACGATGGCCAAGATCAGCTACGTGTTCCTGATCCTGCTCGTCTTTGTTGAGAGCTCGATGCAACAGGTTTTTCATGGAGGTTCTGTCTATTGCTTACCGGGGACTCGCTGCCAATGGAAAGATATAAGGTGCCCAAAAGAATGCCCGAGCCCTTACTCCATGAGCACGAAGAACAAAGCTTGTTATGCGGACTGCAATTCGCCCACTTGCTCTTCCCAGTGCAGACGTAAGGCACATTTATTTATCACCTCCATATCCACTCTATGCATGTTCATATTATGTTCTTTTACCTCGTACCTATGCTTTTAATGTTAGAGAATCTGGATCCTCTCGATCTGAGTTTAAATTAAAAGGGTTCTGAGAGGGAAATCGTTCTTGCTATATGGATTTGTCAGAGTCATGAACGCGCAAATTGAGTCATCAAATATTATATAGTCCAAGCAAATTAACTAGGGTCTCTTATTCGTCCTCAGAACGCAAGCCGAACTGCAATGGCATCGGATCAGCATGCTATGATCCTCGTTTCATCGGTGGAGATGGCGTCGTCTTCTACTTCCACGGCAAGAAAGATCAAACTTTCAGTCTAGTTTCGGACACCAATCTCCAACTCAATGCTCGCTTCATTGGCCACAGACCAGCCGGTCGCTCCGAGACAACACATGGATTCAAGCACTCGGAATCCTCTTCAACTCCCAGTCCTTTTCCCTGGACGCAACGAAAGCCGAGGCATGGGACGATGAAGTTGACCATCTCAGTTTCAGTTACAACGGCAAGGATATAGAACTAACGCCAAGCCCTATGTCCACATGGTACTCCGAGCTAGGGACATAAAGGTCGAGAGAATAGCGAGCAAGAACAGCGCAATAGTGACTCTGAAAGACATGGCCGAGATCATGGTGAACGTGGTTCCGATCACGAAAGAAGACGACAGGATTCATAAGTACATGTTGCCTTCGGATGACTGCTTCTCTCACCTGGAAGTGCAGTTCAAGTTCCTGGGCCTGTCCCCAAAGGTAGAAGGCGTGCTCGGCCGGACCTACCAGCCTGATTTCGTGAACCCGGCAAAGCCAGGCGTGGCAATGCCGGTCGTGGGCGGTGAAGACAAGTATAGGACCAGTTCGCTTCTCGCTCCGGATTGCAAGTTTTGCATGTTCTCCCCAGGAAGCGAAAACGTGAACCAAGAGAGCACGTCGTCGTCGAGCAACCAGTCCGGCACTTTTGATTGCACTCACGGTTTTGCCGCTGGCTCTGGCTATGGCATTGTTTGCAAGAAATGACCACTGTCACCGTGACAGGTGCTTCTGCTTGGCTAGTTACATGTCTGAAATAAGTGAACAAAAAGCAGCCAAAGGCACGATGATGCCGCATCACTTTGTTCACATTGTTCTGCTTTTTCTGTTGTTCTAGATTTCGTGTATTATCTCAGTCTTAAAGGTGATGAATAAAAGGCAGAAGCTTCTCCTTCGCTTGTTACATGTCCGAAATAGGTGAACATAAGGCAGCCGAAGGCACAATGACGTCGCATCGCATCTCTTTGTTCGCACTAATTACTAAGAAACGCTTATCCAACAATTTATTTTTTTTTTACAAGTAAATTGGACATATAGAGTACGACGAGGTAAAAAAATGGCGCTTGTCGCTGTAAAACACACAGACACAAAACTCGTCTCATACTTGTTATTGCCATTGAAGAGTAAGATCAATCAGAAATTTGAGAAGAAGCCTTCATCCTTTGTTAAGCAAATCATGAAATTCCATGAGATGTGGTATCATTTGATTCGTCTTTTCTGAGAGTCGCACAAGATTTGGGGAGAGTCGTCCAAAATGTATAAATTTTGTAGAATGTGCATCTAACGTGCTTAAATTGTCAAAATCATGCGGTGCTTTTTTGTTGGATCTAGCTAGTTAATTATGAAGGATGTCCGAGTCCGGGTCAGCATTGTTGGTGCTGAGAAGAGCCGATCACGTGTGAACTCACCTTCATGATTCAGATCCGGCACATATATCGTCTCATGCAACTACAAAGCGTACAAAAATGGCTCTCCTAAAGCCAAAAGAAAAAGGAGAAATTTTTCGTGTTCTCAATGCATAATGGGACCGTCCATCCAATCAATCACGGCGCACCGGAATTTTCCAATGTATTTGTCGAATTCGAAGAAGAATCACGCCATGGTAACACGGGTTTCTGTTTGTCCCCTAATTCGTTCAGATCAAGAAATGTCACATGCTTGAGCAGTCTCACCGTAAGTGTTTAAGAGAGTCAATCGGACATCTCTATGCAAC
The DNA here is from genome assembly GCA_019149425.1 of Psidium friedrichsthalianum. NCBI lineage: Eukaryota > Viridiplantae > Streptophyta > Magnoliopsida > Myrtales > Myrtaceae > Psidium > Psidium friedrichsthalianum. The sequence goes on along the minus strand of JAGVVM010008075.1, from coordinate 4,516 downwards.
AAAGACGGAAAACCTACAGAAACATGATGCAAGAGATGTGAATTTAGAGTGCTATAAATGCGTACGTACGTACCACGCGGATGGGACATCAGAGCCTTTATATGATCTGATCCCTTGGCTAGCTGGCTTCTCAAAGCTTCTTTTCATTCTCAGAGATGTTCAGAATCAGCGGCTATACGTTTCTCACTGTTCGGACGTTCCGTTCAACAGGTTTGGTTCGACGGCTTCGTCTACTGCAACCGACCCGGGTCTCCCTGCTTTCCACGCACATTTAAACGCCCAGAGAGCCCATATGAACCATTTCAGAGTACTAGAAAAGGTTGCTATGTCAAGTGCGATTCGCCCACTTGCGATTACCAATGCAGAAGTAAGATAAACCTCTGTTGTTATCCCTTTATTGCAACTGATTCAGAGCAGGCAACTATGCTGCTTATATTGAATGCTTGCTGAGACTTGGAAATGAAATTCTGGTCGCAAGCCTAACTGCATCGGACTTGGTTCGGCATGCTACCAGCCTCGTTTCATTGGCGGAGATGGGATTGTCTTCTACTTCCACGGAAAGACCGACCAAACTTTCAGTTTAGTTTCAGACCCTGCCCTCCAAATCAATGCTCGCTTCATTGCCCATAGACCAGCCAGTCGAGCCCGAGACAACAAGTGGATTCAAGCACTCGGAATCCTCCTCAACTCCCAGTCCTCCTTGGAAGCAACAAGAGCCGAGACTTGGGATGATCAGATCGACCACCTGATTTTCTCTCACAATGGAAATGAAATAGAAATCCCACAATACTTTATGTCCACATGGTACTCTGAGACAAACGACATAAAGGAGCAAGAGCAATATATCAGTGACCTTAAAATACGGGGTTGAGATCATGGTGAACGTGGTTCCTATTACAAAAGAAGATGATAGGATTCACAGATATATGTTGCCTTCTGATGATTGCTTTGCTCAGTTGGAAGTGCAGTTCAGGTTCCCTGGCCTGTCACCGATGGTGGAAGGTGTGCTGGGACAGACCTATCAGCCCGATTTTGTGAGCCCAGCGAAGCCCCGTGTGGCTATGCCGTTGTGGAAGGCGAAGATAAGTATAGGACTACTTCACTTCTCTCTGCAGATTGCAAGCTTTGCATCTTCGCTCCAGGAAGTGATCCTGAGGACCGAGAGAGCTCATTGGCAACTAACCAGTATTTAACATTGGACTGCACCAGAGGTGTCTCCACCGGTTCTTGCCATGGCATAGTTTGCAAAAAATGAGTGTCATCGTCTTGCATTATCGTCAGCCATTATCACTACAAAAAGTGTCGTGTGCTTCTGCTTCCCCCTAAGTATCCAATTAACAAGGGAAGGAATAAAAGGCCTAGTACCATAATGCCACATCTCTTATTCATGTCTTTGTGTCTCTTGTACACACGATGTCGTACTTGTCCTATGACAATTAGAACGATCCTTAGACTAACCTACAACTTAGCTTCTTGCCATTTCACGGGGAAAAAAAACATCACAATTTGTCCTTCAGTTTGGAACAAAAATTCACACGGAGACATCAACTTAAACATCGGACAGAATGTACCAAAAACTAGTGAAAGGAACAGTATAATGTATACCGTATTAGAACACTCTAACTTTGCATCAAAAGAGGGTGCCCATCATCAACAGTCCCCTTGAACTAACGAAATGGGTCTAAAGTTGTAGTTGTTTTGAGTAGAGGACTCCGGAAGAATTTCCAGATTTATCCCACAAGCATTGTAAAGAAATCAAAGGACAACAAGAATACTCGTACAAAAGAACATCTGGAAGAGGAATCATTTCAGACTGTCTTATTCCTTATACTTGTTCTGTAAGTGAAAGTGTATAAATCAAACGAAAGCATTACCTTCTTATCGCTAACAAGAACATGGGCATCTAATACCCAAACAAATTGAGAAGCACAAGAACAATAAAATCTTGACGGTGCACTTACAAAATATTCCATGATTTAATCAGCACCTCACGCTAGTCTACACAAACTCCATGAGATAATCAGCTAAAGAACAGGAGAAAATGACGAGGAAGAAGAAATGAAAATGGAAAGCCTCCATCCTTTGATTCAGGAGGTTTCTTCTCATCTTCCACGAGGATTTACCAGCTGAGAGAACACAGCACTTGTGGCAGCATCCTCAGCATCATCATCAGTTTCCGCCATCTATCATGCTCGTGCTGTTATCAAAGGGCTCCAGTGGGGTCAGCTGAATGCCCGGAATATGGTTCGTGCTGTTATCTTCAGGTTCCATCAGAGCCGAGGATGTTTCCTCAAGCTGGAGGGCATATTCGAGATTCCACAGCACATCCCCCATCGACGGCCTATCAACTCCATGCTCAGCCAGGCATTTCTCAGCCGTCTCTCCATACTTCTTCAGAGACGCTGGGTTAACCTTCCCCACAAGATTCGGGTCCATGATTTGATCCAGCATACCCTTCTTTTGCCAGCTCATCGCCCACTCTGCAATATTCACTTGCTCCCTTGGAAGTACAGGGTTCAAAGCAGGTCTAGTGCAGAGAACTTCCATTAAAACAACTCCAAAGGAATACACATCAGATTTCTCAGTTAGCTGCTGCCTTCTGAAGTACTCGGGGTCTAGGTAACCAAAACTGCCCTTAACAGCAGTGCTAACATGAGTCTGATCCAGAGAGGGCCCTGTCTTCGAGAGGCCGAAGTCAGCAACTTTAGCAACAAAATTCTCATCCAATAGAATTTTTGTTGTCTTGACATCTCTGTGAATAATGCTTTGAGCTGCACCTGTGTGGAGATAATGCAGTCCCCTTGCAGCCCCAATACAGATCTCTAGACGCTGCTTCCATGGAAGAGGAGGTAGATCAGTTCCATACAGATGGCTCCTGAGTGGCCCATTTGCCATATATTCATACACAAGAATCATTTCTGAGCGCTCATCGCAATAGCCAATAAGAGAAACAAGATGGCGGTGGCGGAGCTTAGATAACATTTCGATCTCAGTTCGAAATTCAGCAAGCCCTTGCTCAGATCTAGGGTTACCTCTCTTGACAGCCACTCTAGTTCCATCTTCAAGCGTTCCCTTATACACCCTGCCGAAGCCACCAACACCGAGAAGCAGGCTCTCGTCAAACTTGTTGGTCGCATCTAGGATTTCTTGGAATGTGAAGACCCTTCCTAGGTTGGAGGAGTCAGCGCACAGAAATTGCAGCTTTCAGCTTCATTACTTTTTGTGAGGGATCAAGGTTGGGACTAATTTTTTGTGTCATGGTCTGGGACTTTAGGTCAAACATATAATGCAGAGGGCAACTCCTGGATTTGCTGGTGAGCTTAATGTTTTTTGACCATCCTTGGTGCGTTAGCTGCCATAAGCAACAGTAACATAAATAACCGTCACACATCCACAACGCCCCATACCTCGCTGTTGGACAGCAACACCAAAGGCCGATGATTGACATCGTTATCGCTGCTCTCTTGCTTCATCCCGTTCGCCCGATCTCTTGAGAAGAAGCTCCGTGAAAACCCAGTTAGTGCGAACCCATACTAAAAGCTTTTTGCATTATTGCTCGATTTTCATGATAACATCCAGCACCAATATTCATGATATGGCATATATGACATCAGCCCATTTTGTCTAGGTCCTATAGCTATACAGTGAAAGTACTCAGTGGAGTCCGTCGGTAAGAGCGTTCATCACTGAGATAATAGATCCTTGATTATGGAAACAAACATCAGAAGTCACCTCAATTATGATTGAAAGATCGAGCTGCTACGCCCAGAGTCGATGTCAGCGAGATTAATGTAGAACATTGAAACCCGAGAGAATTTTAGGGCCTTAGCTGCCCTAGATAATCACTAGATCAAATGCAGCCGCAGTCAACTGAACAATACTTTTAGTCAAAAAAAAAAAGGAAGGCATAATAAATAAAAAAAGTAACACTGAGAGGTGGCCGCAAGGTAAGTGGTTCGAAGTTTCCGCTAATTAGGTGAACAATTTGGCATCCGTAGCCTAGCATAGTGTTTTCAGCTGGAGTTTGCGTATATCATAACCCGAAGATTAGAATGCGCTATTCGTCATGTGTTGTGACTGGTTCGTGCACATTATAGACTATGTTAATAGCTATGACGGGTTTTGACAGTAGCACATTTATGCGGGCAGAAGTCTGAGATTGACATGAGATATTTCAACGGGGAGACCAATTACTTTTATTTTCCGAAGGGTATCGATTTTGAAGGCGGGTGTGAGCAGCGCACCGACGGCACAGAGGGCCCCCACGAGCATAAATTTCAAAAAACGGAAAGGTACCGTGCAGAGGAGGTTTCACGTGCTACGAGTATTCAGGAAGATAGGGCTATGGGGACTCGAGAATTCTGGAACTGAGGGGGGGTTGACGTAGAGGGGCAGAGGATTTAGAGCGAAGAGGCTTTGATCGGGGGCCAACACGGCACTCTCAGTTAGGAGATTGTAAGACGGACTTCAACTTCGCATTTTTAACGAACAGAGGACCGGAGGCTTGTATTGAGGG
>JAGVVM010008074.1:0-11380 GCA_019149425.1 Psidium friedrichsthalianum | reverse complement strand
GAATAAAGCCCCAAAGCGACAAGTGAAAAATTCTCAAATATAGAATTCACATATGTTTCCGAATCACGTATCATAATTCTCCTCCGCTCCGAGATTCCTCCCTTCTAACTTCAGAGAAAAACTCATAGATGCATGGTAAAGATTTTCGACCAAGGATTCTTGCTCTCACCTCATCCAAACTTCTCTTCTCTTTTCATTTGTCTCTTGCAATCAGCCAAACTTTCCCATGTGTCATCATAATATCGATTTAATTCTTACCACAAGGTCACTATTTTATTGTAGTAAACAGTAACCTCACAATCTCCTTGTTTTGATTGCCATAGCTTTGTCTTCAATTCAAAGATCTGGAAAGAGTTCTCCAAATCAAAATACGTTTCTCTCACAACATCCCGCACATCTTTAGCGATCGAAAGGAATAGGTGTAGTTTTCCATTTGCTAGCCCCATAGAATTGATTAGCCAAGCAATCACTAAGAAGTTATTGAATCTCCATATCTTCCAATACGAATCGCGTTTTTTTTTTTGTTCCTTCACCTTGCCTATCAAGTGGCTGAGGGAAGAGCCGAGCTTCCCTCAACCATCTATTGCTAGTTTCTCTGATTGAGTGCACTCCAAATAATTTTGGCCATTCAATCAGTGAATTTTTAATAGCAGGTTGAAATTTTGAAAGAATTGCTCTCCACTACTGCTCGATTGTCTAGAGAGATCAATTGAATCTTTCTCTGACACGACACCTAAATCGATGCCCTTAAGAGCTTCGGTCATCGTCGTTTTCACGGAGCCAAATTCAAAACCTCAGCTCTGATACCATGTGAGAATTTCAAAGAAGTAAAGTAGTTTCTTCTATTTCATATTTTCTGATGATCGTTATATGAACATTACATATAAACAAAGTCTGGGGCAACTATACAATAGAGAGAGAAAATAAAAGCAGAAAAGGAAAAGATTTCCTACTTTCTAATTCTGATGATCTACCTCCTAATTTCAAGCATTCAAAATAAAAGTAAATGAAAACAAATTAGTATCACATCCCAAGATTTTCTCCTGATTTCCCGAGATCTTCTCCCAATTCTTCGACAGTCGATTTGTATGGATCATCAAGCAGAGAATCAGCGATCCCTTCATCGGTGCCAGCTGCCATGCACAAACCACCAGTCACCTCACAAGACAGGTCAAGCAATTGAAGCGGACCAAAGAGAGGAGAACAATTAGGCTTGAACAGACAGAAGGAAAGGAATATGGAGGAGAAGAGAGACAAGGATAGAAGTCTCTTCCATTTTCGTGACCCTGCCAAGGTGCCCCTCGGAAGTTTGAGGGATTGTCAATCGGGCGAGTAAAATTCCTCTTGCGAGGCGGCGTTGCACTCGGCATAGGACTATTCATCGCAACTTGGTTTTTCTCGTTTTATTATGCCAGTTGTTTTTACGTTAGGAGACACCACTAATTTACTATCGACTAATTAGAGACCAAGTAAATTGAGAGAAATTATTTTACTTCCACAAATCAGAGATTCAAAAAACTAGGAGTTAATTATGCAAGAAATTATCCAACGTCCAACTTGATATCTTCTCTTTTATGGGAAAAGGTTTGGCGATCTTTCTTTCGTTGATTTTTTTTTAAAAAAATCGAACAAGATAGATCAGTATGAACATAAATAAAGTGTGGCAAAGTAAAGAAACCGACACGACTTGTTTTTAAGCCTCGAACAAGACCCCGTGAGCTATGCCTGATCTTAAAAATGCAATTTAGTCTAGTCTAATGAACACAAATTTCCTGAACTTTGACAATAATGAAACGTCAAACCTAGATTTGAAATTGAGCGTAAAATAAACTAAATCTTATGATGCAATTCTTACCTAAATGCAATTCCAGGCTTTTTCTATCTTTTTCAACTCCAATTCTTCATATTTTCATCATGGAAAAACGCCCAAAATAAATCACACGGGAAAGGCTTGAATGTCAGTGCAAAAATGCTTTTGCAAAATGGAGTAACGAACACTAATTCTAACATTAGTAGACATCAATGTAAATATGAATATACGACGAGAAAATCAACCTAATGTGATAGAATGAGGCTCATTGCTAAGGGGAACACGGCTTCAAGGGAAAATCGCTGGTTTTGGGTAGCAAACATAATGGCCGGTTTTGATGAGCACATTAAGATGCAAGCACATGATTTAAACACTTAACAAGACATAATCAGACCTCATACCCAGGCTACAAAAGCCAATACACTGAGATAATGAGTTTGCAAACACCAGATCAGGCAAGGCAGACTAACATACTTGGCTTTAAACTATGGTTTCGTGTGCGATGGATCTGATGAATGAAAGACGAACTAGAACACAAGAAAAAATAAAACTACTACCTTGTATGATGGAAAAGAAAAAGATTAACAAGCTTGGATGGACCTCTCTCAACTTTTTCCCTCTCGGTTTCCTTCTCAACTCACTCTCTCTTGCTCTCGGCCAACTTCCAGCTCACGGCCAAACTCACTCTCACTCACTCACTCTCATGGTTTGGAAGAGCTATGGGAGATGCTCTCAAGCTCATTCTCTGTTTCCCTCACCCCTTTGTCTCTTTCATGGCTTGAATGGCTCGGAAGTGAAGAAATTTCTCTTTTGTACTCCTCTGCAACAAGTCATAAGAGACACACACGAAAACTAGTCAAAGTTGATTCTTCAAGATTAAGAAAAGCCGAGGCACCCCCCCCCCCCCCCCCCTCTCTCTCTCTCTCTCTCTCTCTCTCTCTCAAGTTCTATCACAATTCCGTAAACTTAATTGATATTAGAGCTGCATCTCGCATGTCGAACAATGCCATAGGGCTACTATCCATTCCAAAAGGAGGCCTTTTGTCTAAAGGTTTGTACCATGCTTGGGGGTCCAAAGGATGTCTATTGCCCCTTGGATATAGAGGTGTATGGCCGGCCAAGGAGATCCCATCTCGACAAATTTGGTTCAAATTTAAGGTTGCCATTGTTTACTATCCGGTATACCTAAAATTAGCCTCATTTGCTTGTCCAATCTTTTCCTATTTAATCACCAACATATGAGGCCAAATTAAAAGGGTTGGGGATGTAAATGTGAAGCAAAATGAATGATTAAAGGGTGGCCATCATTTGGACAAATTTTAAAATTTTAAATGAAGAGGGGCACACAAAAATGAGATATACGAATGCAAGTCCATGCAAAGTGCAACATGCGAGTTCATGCAATATCGCTGTTTTTGGTTAGGGATCAAATTCATTTTTTATAAAATGCACAAATAATCTATAAGCAAATATTTAGGAGTCAACACTATAAAATTGGAAGAACAACCAGAAAAGATGACTAGCGTATAATGAAAATTAACGTAAAGATGTCGCTCAAGTCAAAGGATGCAAAACATCCTTTTCATTCAGAGAAGCCTATGACAGCATTGATTTTGGCAGGGGAATTCATAGACTTGATCTATAAGCGAGGAGACACATGCTAACCAAAAACTTGTCCTATCAACTAATAAAGGTATAATGTTATAAACCATAGGTAAATAAAGAATGAGAACTCTATTGATACCTTCGTAGCCTCGCAGATTTGCCTGAAGCCAGACGGATCTTCATTTCTGCTGTGTAACCAAACATAAAAGTGACCAATCCGCCAGAAAGTTGCATATACTTTAGCCCTTAAAGATACCACCTGAAATTTGAGGAGAAAATCAACCAGTGCACAACTTTCCTTTTGAAGAGACCGGTGTAAAGTAATCACCTGGAGGGCCCGCTTTTTGTTCATGGCGGTTGATTTGGCCCCGACTCATCTGTAAAGACTTCGACTTCACTTAGAGTCAAACTTGAAATTGACTTCAATAAATTTGCCTTTCGCTTTTTCTAGGGCTGCTCCCATGTCCCTTAACAGTGTGGATGCCATGCACAGGTATCAGTTGAAATTGAGGAGCATCCAGTATCACATAACTACTGAACGTGCCCTTACAAGCTTCAACGCATTCTGTACTTGCACCGAGTTCTCAGCCGGACATTCACTGATATTCAGCTTTTCCAAAGACATCAATTTTTCTATGCCTTCAATTTGATGGATCATTTTGCAACGTCTGATCTCTAAAACTCTCACTGACTCCAAGTTTGAAAGATCAAGGGAACTAAGCTCATCACAGTCAGATAGAATCAAACTTCTCAGTGAGGTTAAATGGCCAATCCCATTGAGATTTTGTATTTTGCAGTTTGATATATCTAGCCTCTTCAGGGCTTTAAGCCTTTCAAGCCCTTCAATCTCTTTTATCGCAGAGTGGCAGAGCTCGAACACTGACAACGTCTTGGGAAGATCAGATACTTCTTTAGGGCTCAAACCAGGAAGGGTAGGCATTTCGAGCAGAGGAATCTTTGTTGGCTCAAACTTTAGCTTGATTACTTGTGAAAGAGACAGTTCTAGTTTCCTCAGTTTAGGAAACGATATGGAGAAGGATTGTTTGTCAATCACTTTGGATTCTGGCATCGGTCGTTTCGAGGGTGGTCGGTGTGCTTTTGGGTCCCCATCACTTAGGCAAAGCTCCTCCAATTCCTTCAAACCTTCAAGAAGGGGTATCACTTTCATCCTTTTAGAACTCACACGCAGATGAATTAGGGAAGGGGGAAGCTCTGGCAACTCTTCAATATCATTGCACTGTAGTAAATCCAGGGTGTGAAGACCAGGGATGGTGGAGATTTCAGGGGGTAGGCTAGATATACTAGAATGCCCCAGCGTCAATGATCTCAGATGACATAGTCCCTTGATATCCCTGGGAATGGCCCCCTTCAAACTCCGACACCAGGAAGCATGGAGTCCTTCGAGGTTGGTTAGATTACCAATCTCCCCAGGCAATGCTCGAATGAAAGAAGAATCCATTCTCAGCACTTTCAAGCATTTCAGATTTCTTATTGAATCAGGGAGTTCAGAGATACTAGTCGCCGATATATCCAACTCCTCTAATAACCCCATTTTACCGACAGAATCTGGAAGTTCCTCCAAATAACGGCAATCCCTCAATGACAAGCGTCTTAGATTACTCAGCTCCCCCAGTGAGCTTGGGAGCTCAGTAATTTTGGCACCATCTAATGTGAGTTTTGAGAGAGCAGGCAGGTAACTAATTGAACTGGGCAGGTGAGTCAATGGGAAGCACTTGAAGCCACTGAGAATTTCGAGTTGCTTCAAATTGCCTATGGAGATGGGGATCTCCCGTACAGAAGTCCCGTCAATAAAAGCTCTTTCAGAGCTGTCATAGAACCTAGTTCCACTGGCAACCAGTTCAATTGGGAGCAGAACTTCAAATTTAGGGAAACTAAACGTTTTAAATGGCCAATTGAAGGATGTAGCTTCACCAAACTAGAACATTGTTCCAGAATCAGTATCTCCAAATCTTTGTAATCAGAGAAGTTGGGAGTGATCAGTAAGTCAGAACAACCTGTGAGATTCAAGACTTTCAATTTCCCCATCTGCAAAGCCAAAACAGAAAACACACACATGGTCAATTCACAGATATATAATTAAAGTACGCAAATATAAAAGAATCAAATACTAAACCACCTTGATTTTACTCCAACCTCCCCAGTCTTCCGTGACTTTGCTCCAAGACAGATCAAGAATGACCAACTCTCTTAATACAAAATTAAATGCATCAAATTCCAGAGGACACCTTTGCCAACAGAGCCACCTTAAACTTGCTAATGCACCAGCAAAGTTTCCGGACACTTTTGCATCATCCAACTTGAGAAAACTTATGGCTGGCATGCACGCAAAATTTGCAGCTGTTAAAATGCATGAATCACGAGCTTCAATGCTTTCGGTTCCCTACTAAGTAGCATAATCATCAGTAGCTGTAAACCAAAAACCAGTAAAAAAAAAAAGAATGCTTTCCTTGCCCAACATGCTAAAGAGTACATACATGATATTATTCCCTCAGAAAATACGACAAAAAAGAAACATGTAGCCAAGATGTTTGGTTGCCGAAAACAAACTGAACCAAAAGTTTTTACCTTCTCCTGTTCATTGCCTTTAGAACCATATCCTGTGTGCAAAATCTTCTTGAAGTTGGCTCTTGAGATTCCTCTTTCTTAAAAATTCTTTTGCCAAGGCATCTCAGCAATCTGTGCATCTGCAATTCATTGTTTTCTCCAATTTTTGCCAGGGGCATCAGAATGCAATCAGAAGACGGACGATAAGACTTGGGCCACATATATGAAGCAATTCGTGCATCCACACCAGATATAAAGCATGCTATGTCCAGAAATATATGTTTTCGTTTTGGATCTAAAGCTTTGCAACACATATCCAATATCTCTTTACAGCCAACCGTATTCTTTTGAGAAGTCATGGTAAGTTCTTCCATTAACTCCACCATGTTTTTCCACTCTTCTATTGACTTACCCCGCAAAATTGAACCGATAACCTCAATTGCTAACGGTAGTTTCTCTATAGCATTGACAATGCAGCTAACATGTCCATCATAACCAGGTATGGAAGATTGCTTCCCGAATGCATGCTGGCAGAAAAGTTTAAAAGCTTGACCATCATCCAACTCACCAACCATGTAGGTGCAAGCCTTCTCGGTATCATACTCTTTGAGAATTTCCTCATTTTGAGAAGTCACAATTATTCGACTACCAGGACCAAACCAGTGAAGCTGCTCTCCCACAACAGCATGAAGATGGGATTGCTTTTCCACGTCATCAACAACTATTAGAACTTTCATTTCACAAAATATATCCAGGAAATCTTCTATTCTTTCATCAAAAGAAGGATCTTCATGATCTCGTTCAAGGATATCACATATCAACTTGGTTTGCAAAAAATGAATACCACGAGGATTTTGTGTGGTTTCTTCGACCTCTGCGAGAAAGCTACAACTGTCGAAACAAGAAGAGATGCAATCGTATACAGCCTTGGCAAGAGTTGTCTTGCCAATTCCATCAGTTCCATAGATTCCAATAATGCGCACCTCATCATTGACTTCCATTTCCAGTAAGTCAGTGATTTGTTTTACATGACCATCAACTCCAACTATATTTTGAACTGTTGCAATTGCATAATTCCTATCTGATGTTTCCACGTCTTCTAGTCGCTGTCCAGCTTCATCTTTCATTTTCTCCAGTTCTGCAAGAGAAAGAGAATTTCTTCACCAAAGAATTATCGTAGATGGAGAAAAGAACAACATCACCTGATCAGTCTCTCTTATAACATTAGTTCAGTTCCACAGATAGATTCAAGATTTTCATTTGTCATCAGTTTTTCTCATTGATGCAAAAATGCAGACGTTTATTCTAGCATACTGTGATACGTAATCTAGCCTCTAATTGGATACAATAATAATAAGAAAACTCAGGTAGAATTTGATCTAATTTGGTGACATTATTGTCATGGAAGTGGATCTGCTTATATACTGACCAGATATTTCGACTTTCAAGAAAACTTGATATGCCCATCACAACAATGGCCACTACAATTGAACGAATTGAACTTAAGTGTAAATAAGTTCCAAACAGCAAATGAGCATTAGGGAATAGAACTACTATTTTGAAATTCATGCTGTAGACTATTGTTATGCTACTTATAATTCTCCCTTCTCAATTCAGACAGTACCCAATTAATTAGTGTCATTGACATTTATTACATGAAAAGACTTCTCCTTGAAACATGAAATTTAACAAACTTGTACATTATCCGTCTTTTGATAAATAGATAGTCTCTTGGAAGTAATATCCTTGGAACAGACACTTCTCAAGGCATTTTGAGAGGCCTAGTTTCTAGATGAAATTTCTATGCAAATTGCAGCATTTTTTCCTGCAGAGCCTTTGATTTGAAAGATCCAGTGATACTTCAAGCTGAGATACCTTTTGGGCTCGTTAAACTGAGAATCTGGGAACGCCTTATCAATGTGTAAGCATCTCAAAGACTCCAAGGATTGGACCCCATCAAGCCAAGATATCTTAGGACATTGCTGTACATGTAACTTGGACAGGGATCGTAAACCTTCCAGGCCGGTGACTTCAGTTAGCTCAAAGCACTCACTGAGAATCAATGCAGTTAGGTGCTTCAAGTTCGACAAATTGTCAATGCTTTCAATTTCCACAACGTGTAAGAGAAAGTGTCAATAGCCCAATGGGAGCTCTGGAGAGATATAAGCCAAAGACAATCAGAAAGAGTGAGTTTCTGAGAAGGGCGATTGGAAAATATGTGGCAATGGCGGACTCTCGCAGGTGATATCTAGAGCTGTTAAGCCGGGGCAGTTCTGGTAGTTCTCGAAGCTTTTCGCAATATTGAACGCTGAGGCTTGGAGAGAAGAGAGCTTAGAAATGCTTTCTGGCAAACCCAAAATGCCTGACTTGTCTAAATCAAGATTGTTTAGCATAACCAGTTCACCGATATCAATAGGCAGTCCTTCCAGATTTTTGCAGCGTGAAGCTCTCAATCTTGGAGTTTCCTCATCATTGCGATGGAACTAGGCAATTCCCTTATGTGAGTTCCACGAATATCAAGATCCTCAAATTCGCAGACTCCCGATGCTTTCAGGTAATTTTGCAATTGCTGTAGATTTTTAAATCTAACTCAGTCAATGATGCAACATTGCAATCGAGGCAGGGATCTCTCTCAACGAGCAGCATTCCGATATATAACAAGCGTTGCAAGATGCTAAATGGCCAATGGAGCTGGGTATGCGGGCTAATGATGCACAATAAGAGGCATTAAGAGTCTGAGCTCCTTCAGAGAACCAATGAGTTCTGGTAATTCTTCAATCCTTGAATGAGATAGGTCTAGTTGAGTTAACGACACAAAGGAATCCATATACCTTGGAAGCTGAGCAAGTGGTCCACAAAACGAAGCACTTAGAGTCTCCAGCTTCATCAAACACCTCTTGATATAGGAATCTCTTGTTATAGCAGTTTCATCTAAGAGAAGCTCTCTCAATTCTTTCATTCTACCTACTCCTGCTGTAGCTTCTTTAGTCTCCAACATCTCGGACATTCAAGTAGACAAGGGTCTTGACGTCCCCAATAGAAGGATGAATCTCTTCCAGATTCTCACAATCTTCAAGAATCAAAGTCTCCAACCTTTCCAAAGAGGACAAGTTGGGAGTTCTTCTTAATGAATGACAACCTGTGAGGCTAAGAATTTTTGAGGTTGGTGCCATCTGAAAGAAAGAGAGGATACATCAGTAAGAGTGGGTCGCTGAACGTGTTATTTCGCTTATACTTTTTTTATTTAGACTTTTTTAAAAATACTCATAATACCCATGCTCCCTACTTTTTTATTTAGACCTTCAAAAAAGTAATACGAACATTTCATAGACGTCTTTTTAGTTAATTCCTTTAAGTAGTAATGTTTTGGCTGTTGCCAACATAGAAATGTTTTTCAGCATATCTATTGCAAAATAGAATGTTAGAGCTATACAAGTGCTAACTTTATTTTCTTATTGCATTAGGCATATCTTCCAATTTGGCTAAATTACTATCAAATGATTAGAACCCACAAAAGTAACATATAATTCGCCCTCACGAAAACTATTATAAAGCAATATATTTATTTTGAAGTAGTAGTAGCATCTTTTGTTTAACCTTATCAAACAATACCTAAATAGTTGCGAACTTTTTATTTCTCATGAAAGAAGATTGATATAGGAATCAAACAAGAATCGCTAAAGAGGACACTTGTGCATGGGGAGAAATTTACTAGAAGCCTTAGACCATTGATTTTAAAAAAAAAAAAGACACGGATATAGTAAATACATATTTTCAAAATATTAGATTAATGTTAGGTCAAAAAGTTCTCCACAAATGTCTAATGTTAAGCAGGACGTTTCCTAAGATAATAAGGGCCCAGAAGCTAATGTTATTTAAGGTGTAGGTACCTACAAATTCCCCTCCTATTTTAGAGGGAAAATGCTTTTTGAGAAGGATATTGAACCTTCCAAAAAAAGATTAGAAGAACTTGGTGCTTTGACCTTCGACAACACGTGATCATTAACAAAAAAGACGCATTTCTACATCTTAATGAGTAAATCCCATCCTCGCCACCAGTATAGACATGGTGCTCCTTGATAGTAGATCGAGCACGACTAATTTCTTGGGACAAAATTGGCACCCAAAATCCGAGGGCAACAATCCATGAAGCCATCTTAGTTCAGAAGCGAAGTTCTGGAAATCTCCAGCAGAAATTGGCACCATTCAGTAAGGAATACCCAAGTTAGTCAGTTGGTAAGTGCGCCTGTGTCGCCTCTCTCTACGGCTATTATTTATCAAGCAGAGAACATCAATCTTACAGTGCTCAACTAGGTAAACATCTGTGAATGGTAAGTTCTAAATATGAGATGAGACGCAACAATATAGTGAAAAAAGGAGGGCTTTTAATTTAATTTGCTATCATCTATCATGGTGTTAATGAGGATTGGACTTGTATTATATGTAAAAAATGTGAGCTAAAGAGGTGTTTCAGATCTTTCCTCTCTTACAATAGCCACTCGAAATTTGCATCTTTTTGAATTCCAAAAATATAAGATCTCCTCAAAGTACAATCGAAGGGCCTATCTTAGCCACTATGTGAAATATCTATCAAATTCAGATTATGTGAAACAACAAAATCCAACTAATACAATGTGAAACAACGTACTCTAAGAGTAAAGACACAAGCCCCAATTGCCATAAAACAAGCATCAAACAATAAACAGTCCAAATTGTAGAAACCCCAATATAGGTTACCTCGTAGCATTCTCAACAACAAAAATGTAACGAGGATGTCATCCAAAAAGTAGCAAATGTTCGGCACCTCTTACCCGGTTTCTCAATGAGTGCTTTTAATTATACACGAAAATAACGGATGTATCTCTAATTACAAAACGATTACTCATCATTTATTACACAAAGTTTAATGCTATCTCATTATTGGCTAATATGCACAGTGAAAAAAACCATCCACAATTATGAAAAAGTCTATAAAACAAAGTAATATATACTAGGGGTGCATACACGTGCGCATATACACATATAAAATTAAAAACCCTCAGCAAAAGTTTCGTACCAAAGGTTGACCCACAAAGACCTCGATTTGCCCAAATCGGTGCAAGATAAAGGAATACATGAGCAAAAAGAAATTGATATGGGGCTAAAATCACAAACAATATACTGTGGAATAAATCTGTACTACCCAACTTGAAAAACACAACCATGTATATCTAACACCCCAACTAATAGAATATAATAATAGTGCAAACAAGAAAAAATTCAACACCAGAGAGAAAAGATAAAAAAAAAAAAAAACCACAAAAAAACCAAACAAACCCAAAACACACAAACCCATCAAAACATATATTATCAAAAAATTTAACCAACACTCCTAAACATACCTAAAAAACTCTTAACACA
>JAGVVM010008073.1:0-11474 GCA_019149425.1 Psidium friedrichsthalianum | reverse complement strand
CTGGATTCTATTTATAGTCTCCTACGGAGTTATCTCTTTTTTTTTTTGGTAAACATAAGGTACAAATTAAGAAAACTAAACTCTAAAATCAACAATCCTAACTTTATCGCTAAATAAAACATGAGATAATTTCTAGGATGCTGCAAGTAGAACGTGGTATCTAATCGCTTCGCTACACCAATATTTGCAAGCACATCCGTGGGTCGATTGCCTTCTTGAAAGATATGACGAATTTTGAACTTAGAAAGCGATCCTAGGAGTCTTCTAATATCTTTAATAGTGTCGGTCCTATGGTATCCGCTATACTCTCACGATTAACAAGTTCGGTAATAATTTTGGAGTCCATCTCAATAGTGATTTTATGGAATTCATGTTCTTTTGCTATGGTAAGTCCCAATCATGACGCCCATAATTCAGCTTGTGAAGATGAATGTATTTCAAGAGATGAGGTAAAATCGCCAAGCCAGTCACCACCTTCATTTCGTACTTTATTAGGTGACAAAATAGGGGTGTTGGATTTTAGGAGATAATTTGTACTTCATCTCATTTTGTATAAAAGAGAAAGGAAAAATTTTAAACAAGGGCATAAAGTGCCATAATTTTCTCAACTAAGGGCTTTGCAATTGATCTTGTTTAGAATAAAGGCTTGAAGTGCCATCATTTTTTTAAATAAAGATCTAAAGTTGATATTGGTTCGAATAAGGGTGGCCATGTCAGTCTTAAAAAAGGATTCAACCTCAAGGACATTTTCATCTTTTATTTGTTCCTTTTTTAAACTCAAAAAGGAAAAAAAAAGGTAAAAATTAAAAAAAAACACACGCAAAAAAGGCCCTCCACCTATGGTAGTCACCTCATCAACCGAGGAGGGGAGGGGGGGGGGATGGCGGCGACGATGGTTAGCGCGGTTGGTGACCCTTGCTAGAACTAAAAGAGGGTCATCAGCCCTTGCCGAGACACTGACATCCCTGTCGACCATCATTGTTGCCCCACTGCCCGGTGATGAGGTGGTGGCCAGCCATCTCGCATTAACTAAATTTATGTTAAAATTGTCTTTAGAAGAAAATGCTCTTTGTCACTCGGAATATTTGGCCGATCAACGAGACCAAACCTTTATTTGAAACAATGATGATGGTCGCTTTAAGTGCTTATATAAAATAAAATCCACCTCACATCTTTATTTACAAAAATTAAAAATTAAAGTTTTCGAAAGACCAAAAAAAAAATCAAAATATGAATGCGAAAAATGCCTCCCAAAAGCGTAGAGGAGCAATTGCCAATCCCACTAAGGGAAAAAGGCCACGGGGTCCATACCGACCTTTTGCTGACGTGGCGCCATCACTTCACGCAACTTTTTATCATTTACCCGCAAGCGGACGAACGAACACCAACCAACATGCGAGAATAAAAAGATCAATTATTGAAAAACCAAAATAGGAAAAAGCGGTCCCGGCCAAAAAAAAAAAAAAACAGAAAGAAAAGGAAAAAAGCGGAAACAACAAGAACCTTCGTCAATCCCAAGTAAATAAAATAAACAAACCGGACCGAATGACATTAACATATACAAAAAATGTCGACACCGTCTCTCTCTTTCCGTTCCCCAAACGCGCACGCTTCCTCTCCTCCTTTCCCCCTCGCCCTCCACTTCGTCTACAATGTCGACACACTCCCGCCTCCCCTCCTCCACATCGCTCCTCACGTATGTATATTTATGCCTTCCCATCTCCCTTCCCTCCCTCCCTCATGTTCCGACTGCATGCACATGCTGGCGCGTGCTCGATCGCGAGGAGCCGAAGGGTGGGGGAATCGAGATTCGCGCCGCGTTCCAGGGTAATCAAATCCAAGTTCGGGTGAAGCAGCAGCAGCTGGGCACGTCAACGTCTTCTGATCCATGTTTTTCTTCGAGGTATGCGGTAGAAACTTTGGTTCCGTTTTCTGGGTGTGTCACGAGTGTGTGATTCGTAGTTCGTGGGTTCTGGGTGTCGTTCGATTGAATTCCGCTTCGGTCCTTGTCAGGAACTCTGGGAGATGTTGTTCCTCGATCGTCTGATGTCGAAGTCTAGGGCTTATACAGGTGAGTTTTCTTCGGAATGTTGAGATGTTTAGTTCGGAAATTCGCGAGCATTTATGAATGTGTTCTGTTTTTTCTTTCATCGCTGTGCTCGCATTAGACTGGATTTGGTTGACCAAGGACCGTTCTTTTGTGAATGACTAGATTTGTTCATCAGACTGGATTTGTGCATCTTGTGAGCTGTAGAAACGCTAGAGACTGGAATATGATTTTAAATCGATATTGCTTCTAGTATGCAATCTAAGCGGCTGAAATTATTTGCATTGGTTCAAAACAGATTTCCTTTACCAGTCTCTAGCTGCCTCCAAGTTCAACGCTAGCTGCCAGTCGGAAGAATTAGAGTCTTGCCGCGATGATTCAGCTGCTTTCTTGCTCAAATTCATAGCCATGGCATCGATTTTACTGGCTGGCATTGTTGGAGTTGCAATTCCGCTGGTCGGGAGGCACAGGAAGTTTCTCCGCACTGATGGCAGCCTTTTTGTGGCAGCCAAGGCCTTTGCCGCTGGTGTAATTCTTGCCACTGGATTCGTCCACATGCTGTCGGGTGGATCAACAGCGCTCTCAGATCCGTGCTTGCCTGAATACCCCTGGTCAAAATTCCCATTTGCTGGGTTCTTTGCCATGATGGCCTCATTGGCGACCCTTCTTGTCGACTTTGTGGGGACTCAGTATTATGAGAGAAAGCAGGTACTTTTCTTGCGTTTCATTTGTAAGTTTGTCATGTCGAGATCAATTTCAGACAAGTATCGGTGATCATTAAACGCATATAAGTTTCTGATTCGTGGATATGTCAATGTCTTATGGTTAGACGGAGGAAGAAAGAAGCATTAGTTCTTCATTCTCATTAATAAGTAAAGATCATAGGTTGACTCAAAAGTTAACAATTTGAGTAGGTCACAAACCTATCTGTCTTGTTTCAGTGGGTTTTAGTGCTCTTAATTGCTTAGAATTGCATTTATGGCTCTCAACGATAGTAACTGACCCATCTTTCTCTGAACAATGTAAAAACAGGGTTTGACCCAAACCAGTGAGGAACAAGGTCGAGTTGGATCTGTGGATACAAGTCTCGAGTCAGGTATAGTTCCAGTTGAGGAAAAGGATTGGAATGGGAAGGTATTTGGAGAAGAAGAAGGTGGTGGAATGCACATTGTGGGGATTCATGCGCATGCAGCTCACCACAGACATAACCATCCTCAGGGACGGGACGCATGTGATGGGAACCTGAGGGAACACTCACATTCTCATGGCCACAGTCATGGGCACGGGCACTCACATGGACTGGGGGATGGTGAAGGGGATGGTCATGCCCGACATGTCGTTGTTTCTCAGGTAAATATTTTATCTTCCATATGTTGTTCAGATAAAGGGTCTGGTTTTAGCTTTTGTTGACGGTTGTTGTATTGCTCATTATTGCTGGTATACGGGTGTGTCGGAGCTTTCCTTGCTAGATCATAACGAGTTTCATGTTTTTCTCCTGTCTCAAGTTATATTGAACTTTAGAAGTAGCCCCTGACGAAAGATGACCAAAGATAAACAAATTGGGACAACACAAATTTTGTGCTTGATGTGGTCCATACTGATAGCGGGTGATTTGTCTGCCATTAATTTTCTTGAGAAGCTGGAATGGTTTAGTAGGGCTGTTTAATTCAGCAGCTTTTGGCCATCCTGTTTAGGTCAAACTCGGTGGTTTTATTATCATGTGAAGGTAATTTTGGTTTTGGTGAATGAGACATGACGATGGTGGTTTTGGATGAAGGGTTGAACTTGCAGTCCTTTAATTTTAGGTTAAACAGGAATAACGTCTTCAGTCATATGGTATGTTCCACATAATGTAATGCACTGCGGGGTAGGTGACTTGGGTGGCTCTTTTTCCTCCTGTTAGCTAGGAATTGTTGAATTTCAAGAAGCCTTTGTACTAGTGACCAAACAGGCTTGAATTGTGACTTGTGAGATTTGACTGATTTGGAGATCACAGAGTTGAATCGATTACAGATTGCTTAAGATTGTGCCACAATTGAACTGTACATCACCAGAGCATTACTTTGCAATTGTTGAAAGCTTAGCATTTAGATTAAGCATCAAAGTTAATAGATAATCAAACGGAAGTAAACTTGACTTCCAAACATGGCAATTGGACAGGGTATTGTTGTCCCTTGCTTTGCGCTTTTACGACATTTGGTTCTATGCCCTCTTAGATCCTATCTCCTGATGACTAATTTACACCATTTCAGTATTATCATTCCAACCCTCGGCCCCCGCAAAAAATTATAGGTGTGCTTAGTTCTTCCTTCTGAATTTCCCCCTTCTCGTCTGCAGATTTTGGAGCTTGGGATAGTGTCGCACTCGGTAATTATTGGATTATCCCTCGGCGTTTCACAGAGCCCATGTACTATAAGACCGCTGATAGCGGCCCTTTGTTTTCATCAGTTCTTTGAAGGGTTTGCACTTGGAGGTTGCATTTCCCAAGCCCAATTTAAAAATCTCTCAGCCACTATAATGGCGTGCTTCTTCGCCATAACAACTCCGGTGGGGATCGGTGTGGGAGCTGCGATCGCTTCCTTCTACAATTCCAACAGCGTTGGAGCGCTGATCACCGAAGGTATATTGGACTGCATGTCTGCTGGCATCTTGGTGTACATGGCGTTGGTGGACCTGATTGCCGCCGACTTTTTGAGTAAAAGGATGAGCTGCAACTTTAGACTTCAAGTAGTTTCTTATGTAATGCTCTTTCTTGGGGCGGGATTGATGTCGTTGCTTGCCATCTGGGCTTGATTTCATAAAAGACAGCCGCTAATTCTTTTTTGCATCAATTTCTCTCCTTTGGTCACTTACTCCCATCTTCCCCTCTCTCTGAAAGAGTCAGTTTCGCGGTTTGATTTGGTTTTGACACCCTTAGGTGGTATAACTGAACCGGCTCACCGAGTTCGGCAATTTTATGCTCTATGAAGCCATGCGTAATCTGGGTACAGCGCGCTAGAGAATGATAGAGAACAATGCGTGCTTTTGCGTTGGGTGAATCCTGCTGCGGGGGCGAATTCTCGTTATGATGCAGAAAACGGACTTTCAACCGTCATTTGCTTCGTTTGGCAGAGGACCCTAAGTCTAATTCATCAGTTGCATGCATCACATAAAAAATCAAGTTACAAAACATGCTGAAAAAACCCACTAGATATAAATCCTTACGTACTAATTTTGCCACTCAAAAGCAAACCATTTGAATACAAACCATTCACTCTACCGTTAATCAAGATGCATTTTTTGATACAAGCCATTCACTCCACAAGGACGATTGGGTCATTGTCGTGTTTTTGTTGAGTCAGGGGTGTGATAAAGAGTGCAATGTGAAGGCATCCATTGAAGGTCTGTTTCTTCTGCTCTGCTTCTGCTGCGATGCAGAAGAGTAGGTGAAGGCATCAAACGAGGGAGTTGTAGAGAGCGGCGTCCAAAGGGTAAAGTGTAGGCGAAAGGACTAACTGAGGGTGTTGTAGAGAGCGGAATGGCGCGTCACTTTCTTACTGAAAGAAAGGAAACAGAGGGGAAGTTTCAAGAGAGTTGCTTCTTCTCATGTCTTGAAAAGACAGGGAAAAAAAAAAAAGATCTTTCGGGTTGTCTTCCATTACTGGCCTGTGGCGGCCACGGCTCATGTGTTTAGCGGCCACGGCCCGTGTGTTTGAGAGAGAGACGGAGAGAGTGGGGGCAATGAATGCCATGAAACTGCAGGTTCGCAAGGTGGTGCAAAACTGCATAGTGTAAGAGGAGGAGTTGTATAGAACGGAATGGCCAGCTTGCACGAGTGTTGTTCTCTTAAAGAAAGGAAGCAGAGGGAAAGTTGAGAGAGAGTAGCTTTTTTCTCGTGAGCCACCCGCGTCTTCCATCACCTTTTCAGTCCCGGTTTTCATTTTCGCTTTAGAACCATGTAAATGACAGAAGGCCCTCCATTTCTTGCTTTGCCTTCTTCACCATGCAGGCCTCGGCATGGACCCCGGCACCAATGAGACAGCGCTGTCCTGTTTCTCCGGAGGTCTACATCGAGGTCCGCCTATCCTGGGAGCGTTAAAGACCTAAGGATGTGTTCTCGTTTCATCACGTGGATTCCAAATTCGAAACTGGAGACGAATGCTGTAGGTCAAACTCTGTCGTTCCTTTTTCTCACGGCCAGATTTTATTTGACATGTCTCGATATACAAAGCGCAGAATCAGCAGTGCAGTATAGCGTGGGGATTGAGGCATGACACCCTGTCTGTTGAGTGCTTTAAGGGAAAAAAATAGACGATGATTATCGAGCAAACCTGTGAGATCCTCAGACTGGTTTCACTCCTAGTGAGTAAAACTGTGGTGCCATATGTGTGGCATACCGACTGAAACCCCTTACCACAACGAGGGACATTCATTCACTGACTATCTTTTAACAAGGTTGAAGAAAAGCTAGACGAAGACGTGGTTTGACAGTTAATTATTCTAACCGGCTGTGTGATAATTGAGCGTCCGTAGTTCCCTTTTGCCATGCTCATGGCAACCACATTGTGCGGGTTTCTTGATAACCATCCTGTGGCAGCATCATTAAGATTGGCGAACAGAAGCTACACAAACCGAACAACTGAATTAACCAAACGGGCCCAAGCACACTAGACTTTATATGCTGCTTAGCTAGAAAGAATGTCTCCTTTCATTTTGGTCCTTTGTTAAACCAAATTCGACATACTAATGTTTCATTCCTTTCTTCTGGAAACGCCTTTGCATGGCAGTGTCAAACATGAGTATGAGGTTTGGGATCAACAGAACATCAAATCTCTCATGCCACTCCAACAACATGACTTGTAGCAAGTGAACTGGACCTCGACTCTAGCAATGAGATCATATTCACATACAATGTCATGTATGAGGTGAGCCTGAAAGATTCAGTTAGACTGAACTTAATGGCACATGCTTCACAAAACAGTACCTGAAACAAAAGCTCTAATGCAGCCTGCCGATGTCGAGCTGGAACTTCGTCGGTACGAAGATGACCAAGAGATTCACCAATCTTCCATCTCCTTTACTCTGGGGTTCTCTTCCTCCTCTCTTGCATTGTTGCAGGAATCTTGTTAAGACTCTTTTACAACACAAACAATAGCTATGCTCAGTTGAAGTCCGAGCCTGACAAAGCCCAGCTAGAAATTAATCAGGAAATGGTATGAGGAGATGTTTTTATGCCTCCTTCATGTTTAACTGCACTCTGCACCCACACGGCAGAGGGTGTCCAATCTTTTGGGATGATAGTAATCACCGTGATCGTGACAGTAGCCAGAAGAAACTTTAACTTCTAGAGCTGCATATTAAGTTGCCTATTAATCAGCAAAAGACTTGTGTCGAATCATGACGCTTGCTTGGCCCGTGATGGGATTACTTGCAGGCTATGCATCAGCCAGCTAATTAAAATTCTTTAGGAAGACCGAATGAATTAAGAATGCTCTGATAATAGGATTGGCATTTCCCTGCATACCCGAAGAGCAATTTCATATCTGGCAATGCTAGTCCTGGTGCTTCTGTGGCTGGACATCTCTGTTCCATTGGTTTTTCTCGGAAGCTATCTTGGTTTGAAAAGATTCTGGAGGAAAATTTGGCATGTATGTACAAGATGGCCATTGCGGTGCCCAAGGGACTACCCTAGAAGAAGACCGCCTTTTGCAATCACTGCAAAAGAACTTCGCCTTGTCTGGATGTCGTTTGGGAAAAGGAACTTTACATTGCTTGTGATTCTTGCTACACAGTATTTTTTGTCTTCCTTCTTGTCAGTGCTGATTGTCAATCATCCTCTGCTATCTTCAGCTGGGAAACGAAGATCACCGATGGTGGTGGAGTTCATTCTTCACTGCAAGGTCGTCCACCCTATACATTTTCTTCTACTGGGGTGGTGTACTTCTTTGTGCAGTTAGAAATCACTAAATTGTTGCTTACCATCCTCTACTTTGGGTATATGCTGATTGCTACATATGCAATTTTGGTCCTGTCTGTGCCATTGGCTTCTTTTCAAGCTTCTGGTTTGTCAGGGAAACATTTTTATACATGCTCAACGAGGCATATCATGGAAGATTAATCCAGCATAGTCTGATCAAGTTGAGACATTTGGTTGTTCAAGTACTGAGTATAGATTGGAATTCATGTTAATTAAATTTTCTTGACTGGATATGTGATTTAAGTATTTTTGCAGTTGCTTTTATGTACCCATTTCAGATACAAGCTTAGAGCTTTGAATTTCTTCTCTCTGTTGAAATGGTGGACACTGTGATTCAAGTGCATATGGAAGAATCTAACCAATTAATGTGTTTAGTCCTTTTCAATTCATGTACTTCGTGTATTAAGGTCATATATCTGTGTTTGATTAGCTAGTTATTGTTATGCGCACAATCATTAACCGGTTGCTATCTCGAACAAGTATCTGATGGTTCTGCAATTCTTCTAGTGCAATTTCATATCTAGTGATGTCAGTTTCCCATGCTCCTCTGGTTGGGCATCTGGGTTCCATTGGTTTTTTGCTGGAAGCCATCTTGCTTCGAAAGATTCCTCTCAGGCAGTTTCTGCACTAACGGAGAGGTAGCCTTCGAGTTCCAAAGCGGTCCACAGTGGATAGGATTCTTTCTTTGGAATCATTGCGACCAACTTCACCTCGGCTGGATGCTGCTTGGAAGGATGAAATTTACGTCGTGTCAGATTCCTTCTTATAGTACTCGTTTTCTTCCTCCTCGTCAATGCAAAAGTATCAGCCGTCCAATGCTATTTCCAGCCGCGAAACAAAGATTGACAGGGTTGGCGTTTTTCTTAACGACAAGGTTTTGCAGTATATATTCTCTATAATCTGTTGTCCGCTTCTTTGTGCAGTTGAAAATCACTAGAGTGGTGCCAACCCTCCTCTGCGTCGGGTATACGCTCATTGCCTTGTACGTGGTTTCATCATGCGGGGCAATTGGCTGTTATCTTGCTTCCGGTTCATGAGGAGCGTCTTTCTTTATACAGGCCAAAATGAGACGAATTCGGGATGCTCACTAATTCCATTCATCATCGTCGAAATGATCGTCGTTTAGGATCGGATTCATCTCCTTCTTTGTTAAAGTGGTGTTATTCTGATCGAAGTGCTATGGCACAAGTACGCAATCTATCCCCTCATTTGTTGACTGACTTCTAGGTCGACACCGACACGCGACACGATACGAGATGCGACACGACACGGACACGCGAACTTGTGAATTTCAAAAAATAAAGATTCCGACACGCTGAGACACGTAATATATAGTATATTTTTAAGGTGGCTTTCCATAGAGCTAAATGTATTAACGAATGAAAGAAATCCAAAGAAGGCAGAGTTTGCAATATTCATTCAAAAATTTGGCCATTGGGGGTTTTGTTTGGAGTGCATCAAACATTTTTTTTTTTTGGTCCGATGATGAATAGTCATGTCTTCAGCTGGAAATGTACTGCAAATTCCGAGAATTATTTCAGGATTACAAAACAATTAATGAATCCTCCCTCTCTCCTGGCCATGATGTGACCATGTGTAGATTTGTGCCTAAGTCTCTGACCGTATCAGAATCTGCTGAAAATCTGTATTAGCCTTGCAAGAAAGCTTGCATGCAGTAGGATAGTGCATCCAGAACAAACGAAGGAATCGACTGATCCACCATCAAAAACTTTTCTGGCCGATTTTCTAGATGATTGTCCCACCTTATCTCTTTTTATTTTTTTTTACTCAAGTTTCTCGAAATTTGAAGGAAAGATTTGAGTTGCATCGAAATTGTGATCCAAGGTGAAATTGCTTCGGTAAAGCAAAGGGTGAGGAGAGAGAGAGAGGGGGGGGGGGGGTTATAAACTCTACTCTAGCCATAATTGAGTTAGGAAACCTCGACTATTACAGCCTAAGGTGATAATTAGGTCAAAAAATTTGGGTTTCTGACCCATTTTACCACTGACACGGGAGGGACCGCTTGACCCGAGGGGTCAACGCGTCCGGGACGTGTCGACACGTGTCCGAGGTCCGACACGCACCCAAATCTGAAGAAGTGTGGTTCCGTAACATAGCACATTCAAAGGTATGCATGATCTTTGTCTCGATGGTGCTCGTTATCAATGAAACCTTGGAATTGTTAACGTAACTCTTCCTCCATCGCTGTTAGCGGCACCTTGCCATGCGAGACATGAGAACATGCTAGGAATTATACCTGGAAAATGGCAATCGTAGGACGTTCTAACCGAATAGCATCGCTGTATTTCTGCAAATCGACCAGCGTGGGAATAGTCTAAAGTAAGTCCCTGACAGCAAATCATACACATCATTTGACTGTAAAAAAAAAAAAGGGTAAAGGACATAATTTACTGTTTAATGTAGCTTTAGATCTACATTTATATTTTCTCTTGTATATCCTGTATTCGTTCTGCATGTTTGCTTGCTGACTAAGTAATAATATATGCCTCATTGCCCAGTGAGTTTAGTCACAGAGTGAAACCTCTCAATTGGATGGCGGACGAGACTTTATCAAACTCCAGGTTCGTTGGATTATTCGTGGCGATTGAATTTGCATTACAGAACGTGCAGCCGGATCTTGCTATTTGTTAATTGATTGGTGTTGATTTTTGTGAAGCAATCATTGTTAGGTGGAACCCAAACTGATAAAGAGAAGGTTAAAGGAGATTAACATCAGCTAACTTGTCACTCCACAGATCATTTTTGAAAGGAGTTCTCTGCGAACCTTGTGCTTCCATGCATACAGAGCTTCCGTCAGGAATTCTGTGGTGTTTGCTGTTTTGGCTCTGAAAAAAGGAGATTTATGCCGTTCTACCGCCTTCTACTTTTGCCGCGACCCCCTTATCTATTGTGCGATATATGTTCTTCACACCTTGAAACAATCTAGTCTTCCGTGTCCATTTTTAGTGACATTTTGATTAAGGTTTATGACATACCTATGAGTCTGCCATAGTATCAATGGGCTGTCATTGAAAAAAGTTGCAAATCTGAATCTGCTCACAACCGTTTCCACGCAACAGAGCAAAACGCTGGCGCCAGATCTCAACCAGAAGGAAGCTTCGCTCTTCTGCGAAAATAGATGATCCCGACCTGGTGAAGCATACGAAAGGAAACCAATATCAAGTTCGCTTTGATGCTTCTGTGGGAGCGACAATAGACAGGGCCATTGATCACCAGATTCTTCTTGGTTATTCACCAAACAATTGATACATATGAGAGTGGGCCACCAAATCAACCATAGGCTTTTAACATTTTGTGGACCACGAATAATCATTGGCGAATACATGGGGAGCGCAGTAAAAAGTCCAATACCGTGCTAGAACGCGAAGAGAGAAGATCAAGTCTAAACCAGTCAACAGATTTGATTGGATCCACCTCACTAAAACAAAGCTTGTTTTTTTTAAAGCCAAT
>JAGVVM010008072.1:0-20045 GCA_019149425.1 Psidium friedrichsthalianum | reverse complement strand
GGTGTCCTACCTTAACTATGTAAAGTTTTGGTTACTGATTTTGGTTTAATTGTGTTATAAAATATTTTTAAAATGACATCAACAATTAATCCATTATAAAAAATTTACCAGAATCTGTTTATTAATGTATGGTAATGAACCTATCTGAAATTAGCTACAATTTCTTAGCAAATTTTGAAAAGTTCACTATTTCTACTTATTTACTTATATATTTTATTCATTTTTTTCTATCTCATGAAAATATAATACATATTATTTTTCCACTTAATACTCTTCTTCCGTTGTCTCTTATCTGTCATCCACCTATTCTTATTGATATATTTTCTTTCTTATTTTTTTTTATGTTTCTTATCTCCTCTCTCTCTCTTTTTTTTTCTCTTTCTCTATCTTCCTTTTTTTTATCTTGTTGTCATTAATTTTGCCTTTTGTGTACATCTCGGTTGATCTTTGTAGCTGATATCACTGTTCATCTTTCTTTCGAAGAATATGATTTTTTTGACTTTTTTATTTTTCTTAGAATTTGTTTCCATTTTGTCTCTTCTGTAATGTTCTGTATATCTTTTCCCTTTACTTATGTTTCCTTATGTAGAGATAGTCCTGAGTAGGAAATCGTACGCTATGGTTCATTGTATTTATTTCCTTATAAGATATTCCCAAGCTACGTCTGCCACTTCTGTTTTGTAATTATTAAAATCTTTTTCTTTTTTTCTGTCTCTGGCTCCTTTTCTTACTTTTTATTTATTTCTCTTACTAATTCTAATCTTCCTTATGTCTATTTTTTTTATTTCAATCTTGTACATGTGTATTCATCTTTTCTTCGTAAATATGTGTCCTAGTTCTTCCGGTCCTCTGATCTTTAGATCTTTATATAAATCTAATGTGCCCTATCTCCCTGGTTTCTTTATACACGTTTTTTCATCCTCATTTTTCCTTCACTGTTTCTAACTTTCATATTTCTTCTTACTGTATTTCATCACCCCTTTATTCAATGTGGATATATCATAGATTACATGAGATCACAAATCAGTGTGAGTGTTAAACAGTGTAAAACAAGGGATGTCACAAGGCCCATAAGATCATCACAAACCAGACATAACAGGACTGATTAACTTGTACGGAAGAGAACAAGAAAGGGATAGACGATGGCAACGAGATGCAAAAATACTGTAGAATTTAGAGAAAATAGTGTGATGATTATTAGAGAGTGAAAAAAAGAGAATTGACAAAAGATGAAAAAAAAAAGAAGTCTAATGTAAGAAATGAAAAATTTTTAAAAAATGAAAATGAGGTATAAAGGACGAAAATATAAAATATTAGAAAAATTAAAGTTAAAGCAAAAAAAAAAAACATAGAAGATAGTAAAAAAGATGGAAGACAAGAACTTATAATATGACCGATTTGGCAAGGCGACATGAATAAAAAAATAATATAAATAAATTAAAAAAATATAAAAAAAATAATATAATAAATAAGACAAAAATGTAAAATAATATAAAAAATTTGATATTTGTTATTAAATTATTTTTTAATTATGCTCACTTAAAATATATACTCTTAAAAAAATAAGCTAACAAAGAATAAAATTAATAAATTCCTTAATTTCGACATAGCATCTAAAAATTAAAAGAAATGGAATTAAATAGCTTAAGAAAAATATGCTATCTCCTGTAAAAACAAAAAATCTCAAATGAATTTCATAAATTATTAAATCCTATTACTTCCATAATCATAAAATTAATAAATATATTCTTACCGTAAAATCTCTTATCGTCTAATTTCGTTCTCTTTAACTTCTTCGCTTCAGTGGACCTGATGTAAATAAAAAATCTAAAATCTGATTGTGATGTGTGTTGATTAGAAGGTTGCTATGAACATCCACATTTCAAATCTTTATTGGGAGATTATATAAAATTTATTTAAATTATTATTTATTAAACCAAATGTATTGTGTTAGTTGTAGAATTAATGATAAAATAATATATTGATAAATAATTTTAGATATTTTCTTTATATTATTGTTTTTGAATTATTTTTTTTTTTTTTAATTTAATTATTTAAGTTACAATGTGTGTATAATTAAGTAATATAATGGGACAAAACTTTCCAAATGTACATAATTGCACAAAAGAAAAAAATAGTACCTGCGAACTTCTAGAAAAGAAGTAGGGAAGCTTAATTAAAAGAGAAAAAAGCTAAAGGCAAAAAAAAACTAATGCTCTTAAAAATAAAAACGAGAAAAAATGTATAAAAAAACTAAGAATAACAACAAAACCAACATTAAATAATCAATAAATAGGGAAGTAAATGAAGCATTCGGGAAAAGACTTAAAACGAAACATTAAAATACAAGCAGCAAAGCATCAGGAGTCAAAAAAAAAAAACTAGATCTCACTAACTAACTAAACAAAAACAACAATAACAGAGAAAAATATAAAAAAACAAAACAAAAATCACCAAAAAATAAATCCAACAGTCACCACCAAAAGAGTTCTGAAATCAACAATAAAAACTATCTAAAAACAATACTAAATAAAAAGCATAAAAAAAAAAATGAAAAAAAAAGAAATAAACATCAAAAGTAACACACAAATCTGAAGCAAACTAAAAAAAAATATGTCAGAAATATAAAAACTCAAAAGCCTCATATATAGTAACAAAAAAAGAAAAAAATAAAATGAGGAGAGAAGGAGCCGTCAGGGGGGAAAGGGGGGGGAGGGGGGGGTGGGGGGGGGGGGGGGGGGGGGAGGGGGGGGGGGGGGGGGGGGGGGGGGGGGGGGGGGGGGGGGCAAGGGGGGGGGGGGGGGGAAAGGGAAAAAAATGTTTTAAGAATTAAGTAATTAATCAAGGATGAAAAATTGTCTTAAAAAAAAATAAAAATCTGAAAAAGGTAATTGTGATAAAAAGATGTAAAAAAAAGATTAGACAGCAATAAAAGGAGTTAGGATGCCTGGCAATATTTGCTTCTATCTTTGATTTTTTTATCATCTCTCCTTTTCAAGCCTTGTAATCATCTAGTCAAGTGGCATATCATGGTGCAAAACAACACTCTACGTTAGCGTCAGTCTGCAGGGGTTGATTTGTGAACCTGCCATCCTGTTTTTGCCTCATAAAATTGGATAATGTGATTCTGCTTTCTATTCTCCTGAGCCCTTAGCTCACTTACTCTGCTGTTTTGAACATACTGTATAGTGTGCTTATATCAGGCAGAGGGTGTATCTTCTATTTCCCTTGCCTTTAAGTTTAATTGTTCTTTACTGCAGAGGTTGCTGGCACAGTATGGATCTCTAGTTTCTGTAATTTCCTTTGTGGTTCTCTTTGTGTACTTGATCTCCACACCATTGAAATCAAGTGCTACAAAAGGTAGCAAGAAAAGGCGCTGATCGAAGTATGCTCGTTTCTCATTAGATCTTTGTGCTGTTGTACAAGTAAACTTAAGTAGCCCATTCTATCTGCTGGGGAACCATGAAGTGACCTTTGCGGTCAGAAATTTCCTTAATAGATGAAATTTAGCGCTTGAGAGGACCAACTAATTTCTAGGCAGAGTAACAGCTGGTCGAGAACTTAAATTAGTTGTCTGTGTACATTTTGTGACGAGCCATCAATTTTGTATTGGATAGCATGTTCAGCTTCAAGTTCTATTTCACTTCGTTTATATTAGGCATTGTTTTCCCCAACTATTATCGCCTGTTTGTCTGCATGTGTTGATGGAACTGCCGTACACAAGATGAAGGTTGCGTTGCTGTTTTGTTATCCGCTCTGAGATTCAAGTAACCCTCGATTTGTTCTTTCTTGCAAGTAAAGAACCGTGCGGTACGACTTTATTACACTCTGTCTAATTTATTTCCATGCTCTGGCTATTGCATGTCGATTGGTGGATTATTTTCTCTCCACTCGTACACGTTCTGGAAGTTCACTTTCAACTTTTGATTAAAATGCGAAGTTACCTGAAAGAAGTAGGCTTTCGTCCGATGTCCTCCTCTAGCAATGTCATGTACCAATGGAACGTATGTGAGGGCAAATGAAGTCTTCTATTCGGAACGTACGTGAGGCTTTGTGGCTTGTAGCTTTGGTGCCGTGGTTCTAAAGGTCAGTTTCTTTTTGAAATTAGCATGTTCATGCTGATCGTGTGAGCTTCCTCCTGATAGATATATGCCTCATCGGCCTAGCTCAAGGTCAATTCTGAGCTTGAGTGCTGATAAAGCGGCAGTAATATTAGAAGTTAACACTTGTTGTGGCTCTGAGCGGTCCTCTTTTTTTCTCCGGCTTTTTACGCCGGTAGATATGCAAATAGATCATTTAACCAGAAGTATGGATCTTGAACCATCAGGAGCTCCTGATGCAATGGCAACCGAAGTAGGAGGTGCACTTTGTCCACGCTAACGTTTGCATTCCGATGTCTTTGCTTCTGGTGTAATCATCACTTGCGATCACGGACACGAAATATGACCTCGCAAAAAGTCAGCTCCGATGAGCTTGTGGCAAAATAGGAACTGTCATATTAGTACCCGGTGGCTCAAGTTAGCATGTTCCAACGAATTTAGGAAAACTGAGCCACAAAACAACTCCCATGACCAACCTCTTTGCCTCCTCAGTTTCGTTGCCCGTCTTGACGACTTTGCACGGTGCAATGTGCAAACGACTATAGAAGGAAGGAGCCGCCAAAGAAACATAGTGGGACACTTTTAGCCAGACGAAGTTTCCTTTGATGGAGAAAAGATTGTCTGTTCTCGATGAATCATTGTTTCCGACGCGATTGTGGGCAAACCCTGGCTCGGGTTCGATTTCGCATGGACATGGGTCCTTTGGTACGAGTGTCACTAAATCAATGGAAGCGGTTATGTCGAGTTCATAAATGCCAGTTCAAGTAAAGAGTTTCTTCGGATTGCATTGCGATAATGTTGATTCCCCATGAATTGGGGGCCTTACTTCTAAAATTCATTGGTGTTGATATTTGATAAGTCAAATCTGTGATCCCCCTTCTCTTTCTAGTGAGGATAATTCAACAATTGATTATACAACAACATTAATTTATGATGCCTCGAGCGCAAAATAAATAATTCAAAAATATTTTTATGAGCACGATCGCTGGCATCACATAAAAAATTAATTTTTTTTATTATTCACGAAAATATGTTGATATAAATTATTAATCATAATAAAAATATTTTTAATCGTCCAATCATTTCAAGTGATACGACTATTTTTGGGAAAATAAGTAAAGAGAGGTGTATTTCGCCGTAGCAATTAAGGAAACCACGAGACAGACCGGCAGAGAATGACTTCATCTCCCTCTCTCTCTCTCTCTCTCTCTCTCTACAATTACTAACATAAAACAAGAAAATCTATGACGGTTTGAATTCATCATCGCAGCAAAGCAAAACAGGAGAGAAGATGAGCTACCAGTACCCTCCGCCAGGTGAGATCGGAAGCCCCTTGTCCCACCACGCCTCTCTCTCTCTCTCTCTCTCTCTCTCTCTCCATGATCGCTTTTCTTGATCAAATCCCTTTTTTGATTGTTGGGCAAAAGTGACTTCTTTCCCTGGTAATCTGCTTGAATCTCGCTTTTCACAGGGTACCCATCTGCTCCCCCTCCGCCGCCGGGTTACCCTTCGGCTCAGCCGTTCGAGGCCTATCCGTACCCTCCGCCCCCGGGGCCGCCGCCACCTCGACCGCCCTTCGAGGGGTATCAGGGTATTTCGCCGGATCGTATCCTCCGCCGCCGCCGCCGCCTAATTACAACCATCACCACTATGATCATCACCACTATCATGATCGGCCGGGCTGTGCTTCCTTTTTGCAGGGCTGGTATGATAACTCTCTTTTGGTAGTTTTGGTTATTTTTCTCCTTTTTTTTTTTTCCTATTTTTAACCTTCAGCTGTATTTTTCTTTATGGTAATTCTGGGTAAACTATAGATGATGTTATTGACTCAGTTCTCGAGAATTGCCTGAGGAGTGGAGAGAAATGTGTTTTTTGGTTGCTGCTTTTTACTAGGTATGGGATTCTGGTCTAATCTTTATTGGAGAGAAGGAAAAAAGATGGGGAGTTCCTTACTGTTTCTGTTCACTGATTGGTCCATGTTCATTCTTTTGTATAGTTACTGGGACACTTGGTTTTAGCAATGAATTTGAATCTAGGCACCTGGAAGTATTCTTCCCGAGATGGGAAAGATTTGTAAGGATGGAGAGGAGTTGAGAATCGAGAGAGTTGATCCAAAATTAATACGATTAGCATTTACAAGATGCTGTGGTGTCAGCAATATTGGGGGAAGGTTTCAAGTGTGCAACTTGAGTTAGATCAATATGGCCTTTTATTTGTCCTGCTAGAACCTTTTTTTTTGGATAACTACTGTTTGGAGCTCAACTAGGAATTGCTGGCTATATGCCGGTTGAGGATCCAAAGGATAGTGTTGAACTTAAGCCGTTTCCACCCTCTCTTTTTGTCTGCTCGTAATGAATTTTTGCAATATCATGATGCTGCAGTGAGGCATGCAGAGATTTACCTCCATTACACCTTTATGGGAACAATGTTCTTGGTGGTAGCTATTTCATCGACAAGGATGATTTTAGTTCGCGAGGGATGGTCAGTTGTCATCAACAAGCTTTCTCTCGCTCCTTAGTTGCTGTTTAGTTCTCACTGTTCGAGTTATGAAAAGTTACGATAATTCTCATAGCCATAGCTTGAGAAACTCTTCCACTCTTAGTTTCCTTTGTGAAGCTCTTTACAAACCTATCCATTATGCGGCAGAAATTGATACTCAAGCTTTGACCTTTTACTCTGGAGAATATGAAAGGAGTTGGTAACTGTGCTTTTTTCTGTGTTGTCCAGCCTTGCTGCGCTCTGCTGCTGCTGTATGATGGAGGAATGCTGCTTCTTTCTTCGCTGAAGACAGAAGAATTGTAATACCCAATATACTGGGTGGATAGTGTTTGCGGCATTGCCCGTGAGTTGTTAATATTGAAGAATGCTGTCGAATCTGGTATACCTTTGTTATAGCTGTTTGCTGAGAAAGAAATGGTGTTCCATGATTATTAAAGGTAACAGTTGTGAAGTTTGATAGAGAGAAGTAATATTAAAGCAGAGAGACTTTGTACTGCTAATGGCATACATGAAATTTTCATGTTAAAGCAGAGAAGAGAATAGCTAATGACATATATGTGATTTCCATCACAATTGTATATGCCCTGCACGCTTGTTATATATTTGGGTAATATCTCTTATAGTTCTAACTTTGAAATTTGTAACTCAAAACTGATAATGATAGTTAAGAGATCGTGCATTGTGATAACGTGATTTTTTTATTTTCCCGTCTCATTTTGAAAGGGGTGTTCTACGTTCGGGCATTTCAAGCATGGGCCATGTCAAGGCAGGCCCGCCCATTAGATGACCAGAAAAGCCCATACCATTCCAGGCCAGCCCAATTCTTTGGGCTAATTTTACAAAACCCAATTTGAATTTATTCGAGCGTTCGACAAAAACTCGAGCGGATGAAGAGAGACCTGGTCTTTCAAAACTTGAGCTCGTGTATGGCCCGGAGGATTAGCTCGATAGGACGAGGTCAGCTCTGAGCTAAGAGTACTGATGAATTGTAGGGGTGAGCAAAAAAATCACAATCCAACCAAACCGGATCTGACTGTACCTAACCGGCTAATTTTGGATTGTAACCGGCGGGTACGGTTCGGTTTTCGGTTTCAATTTTCTAAAATCGATGAGTATCAATTCGGTTTTTGGTTTCGAATGGAAACCATCCAACCGGTCCAATCGGTCCGATTTTTATATAATATGAATGGGCAACTTTTTAAAATGAAATCATCTCCCAAAGGCTCAATTTATCATTCAAAAAAAAAAAATCCAGACTTGCAAAATGAAAAAAAGACTCTACCATAATATGATAATATCTGCTCTTTTTGCTCAACTTGTGAAAAAAAGCCTGATTATACATTTTGTTTTTTTGTCTATTTCTCAAGTAAGGTGAATTAAGAAGAAGGTATAATATGTCAGTACTTGCACGAGTTTTTTCATATACTAGTTTCTTTTGTAATCTTTCATTTATCGTACAAACTCAAGAAGTTTCTTTAGTTTTTGAGTGTTAAATCGGCTTTATATAAATTAGTCAAATTTATAACTTTTATTGAGTCATATTTGTAAGATTAGTATTCAACTTCATTTTTTCATAGAACGATTGGGTGACATTAAACTGTAACCAGGATCCAACCGAGATCTGGACCGGACCGATGGTTCGGTTCTTGGGTGGATCAATAGAACAAACGAGTGGTTCATAGTTTGCATTTTACGGAACCGGTCCCTAACCAGTGGTTCTCAATTCTTGAGTAGAACCATTCATCCTGTTAACCGATCACTCTTAATGAATTGTGTGCGCAAACGTCTGCATTCTGGTTTCTCTGATGTTTGACTCACGATCGAGAAGGCACACGCAGATTAAAAATTCCCGGAGATGATCTTCCCCTCCCGATTCCAACTCGCTCTTGTGAAACGAGTCTAGCTGATCAAACATGGGGAGAAGGAATTAAGATAAACTCCGATGAACCCGACAGGCTCATAAAAATCCGTCGAACACGAAGCCCGCGAGCGAGTACCGTGAGATCAACGAGTGCGGCCATACCGAGCTTGTAGTTCTGAGTTTGAGCTGGAGTTTTCTCCGGGTCCGTGTTGGTCTAATCTCCCCCATTAAGGTCATCATGTTCCACAATAGATGTTTGCTAAACTCAGCGTTTCCTTTTTGGGCATTCCTCGTGGAATGATTCCACGTGATTATGGAATTTTAGTTAGTGTTAACTTTAAAGATGCTTTCTGACGAAAACCATCGGCAAGAATGGCAGACAGGTGTGTGCGTGTTTCGCTGTCGCGGGTCAAGAAAACCACGAGATGGGACAGGGCGGAACTCGACTCCATCTTCTCTCTCTGCACATTTACTAACATAAGAACAAAAAAGAATGCCTTTTGACCGTTTGAATTCATCGTCGCGGAAAGCTAGAGGTAGGAGAGGAAGATGAGCTACCAGATAGCTCCTCAGGAACCTTACCCGCCACCGGGTGAGACCCAAATCTCCGTCTCTCTCTCTCTCTCTCTCTCTCTTGCCGTGATCGCTTTTCTTGATGGGGAAAATCATTGTAGTTTCCTTCGCTGATGACTGTTGGATCTCTGGCCTTTCAGCAGGGTACCCATCTCCCTCTCCTCCGCCGAGTTCCCCCTCGGCTCCCCCGCCGGTCGAGGCCTATCCGTACCCTCCGACGACGGGGCCGCCGCCGGCGCCTCAACCTCCCTTCGAGGGGTATCAGCGGTATTTCGCGGGAGGGCACCCTCCGCAGCCTCCGTCGCCTCCTCGTTACCACCATGACCACCGTGATGGTCACCGCGATAATGATCAGCCGGGTTGCGCTCCCTTCTTGCATTGCTGGTACGGTTACTCTCTCTATCTAGGTAGTTTTGGTTATTTTCCCCTTTTCTGTATGCGCCTTCTGTATGTTTCTTTTGGCAATTCCAGGGAAAATCATTGGGATGCTATTGACTTAGTTCTTGAGAAATGTAAGAGAAATGTGCTTTTCCGGTTATGGATATGCTTGCTGCTCTTTACTAGTCAGGGGCTTCTGGTTTAATATTTATTGAAGAGAAGGAAAAATAATGCAGAGTTCGTTGGCTTTTCTGTTCAGTCGGGTGCTGTTTGGTCAATGTTCATTCTTCTTACGATGTTAATAGGGACATTTGGTTTTTGCAATGAATTCGAATCTAGGCAAGTGTAAGATTCTTTCGGAGATGAGAAAGGGATATTAGGATGGAGAGGAGTTTGGTCTGACATTGACATGATTAACATTTACAACCTGCTGGTGTGAGTGATGTGAGAGCAAGGTTTCAATCGTCCAATTTGAGTTGCAGCAATTCTGCCCTTCGTTTGTCCTGTTAGAACCCTTGTTTTTGTACAGCACAGCATGCTATGGATATTGCTCCTTGTAATGAATTTTGCAATATCAAGATGCTGCAGTGAGGCATGCACGGATTTACACCCTGTTACCGTTGTGTGAACATTGTTTTCAGCGGTAGCAATTTCATTGACAAGGATCATTTTAGTTCACGAGGGATGGTCAGTTGTCATCAACAAGCTTGCTCTCGCTCCTTAGTTGCAGTTTAGTTGTCACTGTTCCAGTAATGAAAAGAAACGATAATGCTTAATAGTCTCGAGAAGCTCTTCTTCTCTTTACTTTCCTTCGAGAAGCTCTCTAGAAAGCTTATCCATTATGTGGCAGGAATTGATACTCAAGCTTCGACCTTTTAGTCTGGAGAATAAGAAATGAGTTGGTAACAGTGCGGTTTTTGTGTTGTGCAGCTGGGCTGCACTCTGCTGCTGCTGCATGTTGGAGGAATGCTGCTGCTGTATGATGGAGGAATGCTGCTGCTTTCTTCGCTGAAGACAGATGAGTTCTAACGTTCCACACACAGCCCATGGATTGCCATTATGAAAGAATGTTGGTGAATCTGGTATATCTCAGTTATATCAGTTTGCTGAGAAAGAAACGGTGTTTCATGCTTATTCACCAGCCGAATTAAGTAGTGTTTCCGTCAATGTACATGAGAAAGATTATTTCGGTAAACTATGTACGGGACAGTCTCAACACGGTTGCTTAATTTCTTGACTCGTTTCTGCTGGAATGAGCAGTTTGGTTTGGTCTTGAAGCCTGTTGAGTGACCTTTTTGGCTTTCCTTACCTCGCATCCTTGATTTTAACAGATTCGGTATCATATGACAATGCCAGAGAAATCCTCTGACGGCTTAGATGAACAATCCATATGAACATGATTCTGCGCCACAATGAACAATCCAAAATGAAAATGATTCTGCGCCACGGCTCGTTTTCATAGCTCAAATGTCTGGACGCATCCGTCTTCTTCCTCCTGCTCGTTCAGCCTTGTTTGTGGGGATTCTTGCCTTCTTTCCAGACGATCTTTAACAAAGGCATCTTTCTTCGAGCTCTTCCTATCATCCTTTTGGTGGGATTCTATCGTGAACATGCATTTTTCAGATTATACTCTGTTTCTTTCAACTTCCTTGAATTGGGGAACATACATTCAACTGTGATCTCCTTCACTAGGACCGGAATCAATTCGTACTACTACTGCTAGCAAAAACTAGGAAACGTCTGACAAGAACAATCATGTGACGCAACAACAAGAATGTTCCCCCTGAACGATGAGATGAAATCTGGAGACCCTCAAGAAGCTGCTAAAATCACCGCGGTTCAGAATTCACAGATTCCAGTTATGCAGGTAACTTTCTGGTCTCCTGGCTATGCAAGAGATCATAATTAAGAGGCAGAACGCTGAACTTTCGATGGGGCGGGAAGTGATAGAACTAGTGCAATGGCGTCAATCTGCACTCTGCACTGCATTTCTCACTAGAACACGCTTTCACGGAACTTCCTTACAGCTAACAATAGCCTGAAAGCTTATTTCAAACCTGTAAATATAACAGGTAAATGCGCCCCAGCCTAGCCAACCAACATGGAAAGTCGCATCCTTTGAATTCATAGTGCTAAAGAAAAATCTATTTGTAACTAGAAGCACAAGAGCATCTCTTCTGAATAAAATAAAAAATCATCATACAACTAAAATCCACAAATTACGTGCCTAAATGAGGTACAATGATGATACAACAGGAGATTTCGAGGCAGAGTCATAACAATGCACCTCTAGTGAACCCTACAATGTCCAGACATAGTCCGGTGCATCCTTCCTTGGCCCCACCAAGGTTCGGTAAAGGTACAGCTTTTGTACTTTCTGCCTATATCAGTGGCAATTCTCCATCTCATTGTTTTCACTGAAAATCTCCACATTCAGCCTCGGCATCTTCTGTGCTAGGGTTTTGCAGCCTCCAAGGGTAACTTCGCAGGACGACATCCAAAGGGATCGCATTGTTTCATACTTTCCCACGTCCGACAGAAGTGCGATGTCACCATAGGGGCTATCCATGATTTCCAATTCCGAATCTTCTTGCACCCATTTAACACATAAGCATTGCCTTGTCGCTGTCCCAGCAAATGCAATAGAAGCATCTCAAGCTGTTCAGCGTATGTGCCGATATAATAGAAGACCTGGTCAGTGAGAAGGCCAGAAATTGACAAGCGCCTGATACCCTTGCATGACTGGACAATAGCCCCGAATCCTTCATCAAGAGGCTCATTGGTTGACGAATCCGGTTTTGTGGGTTCAAGGATGCACAACCGGAACTGAATGAAATTAGGGCAGTTCTGGGCTACATTTTCAGGGCAGCATTGGTCATCTGCTGGCAGAAGTATAGCAATGAGTTGAGCTTTGGACAACCTCTGGAAATAGCAACCAAGCCTTCTTGGTCACTGAAGCATTCCAACTCATAAGGATCAGATGGAAAAACCCTCAATTCCTGTAGCTCTTTGCAGCTTGAAGCCACAACTCCTAGTCCTTTATCCCATATGCAGTCAAGTATCTGCAAAATTTTGACATAGATTGATATGAAGACAAATTTTACTTCCCGCAAATAAATATGAAAATTAATTCGATATTCAGCAAAAGGCTAGGATATCACACCCATAAGCGCTGAAGTCTTCTACAATGACGGATTAACTTGGTTAGCTCACTTCCGGGGATCCCAGGAGCGTAACTCAGATTCAAGGAGGTCAGGCTTGAACATATGGGATGAATAGCTGGTAGGCAGTAAGCAGCAACCTCCAAAAATCCAGATAAGCTCCTAATAGATTTGCATTTTTCAATTGTCGTCAATAACTTGCTATAGGTTTCAGAATCTGGGTCATGGACAAAAGAGCCCACGCCTAAGTCCACCAACTGAGGTGCTCGGGACGAGAATCTTCTGCAGCGTTTCAAGAGGGACAGCACGGCCCAGTCTCAAGCTCTTGAGATTTGGAGACCTTGCCACAAGCCTCTCAAGTGATGCTAAATTTATCTCTCCTTTTAAGCATGCAAAATTTAGGGACACAAGAGAGGTGCAACTTTCAGGAAAGCAGTTTAGCCACTGGCCTCTATGATCCTCAACTTCATTTTCTTGCAAGTCCAGCTCCCTAAGAAACCTAAAATGTTCGAAGTTCAAAGAAGTAGATTAGGGAAGAATAGTAGCCAAATTCAAGTAGACTCAATTCAACTGGAGTCCAGTCATGCATGTTGATCCCCATCATCAAATCCATTTTATACTCATAAAACCTCATCTTATGAGACCCCTTCGCACGATAGTACAGCATGCCGTAGTGGATAGGTTGCACCATCCACAGGCCATGATAAACTCAAGCACAATAAGCATATTAGTAGTATTCAAGAAAGAACAAGAACAAGACTGCCCAAGTCTACCTTTATTTAATTCTTAAGACAGAAATTAGGAGATTATTAAAACAGAAAGAACCAAAAATATGCTGCCATGCAATGTTAGCATCCAGAAGTGTCAACTTGCAATGCTGCTGGAAATTAGACGCACAGATTTATTTCCTCTGATGTCTATTCAATGGGATGCTAGCTGGCATGACCCACCTATTCTCTTCCAGAATTCTGACATAACCATCAGCTTCAAAGAGAAAACTACAGTGACCCAATATATACATTAAAGACCACAAGTTCCAGCTGCATAAGGCTGCACAACAAGCTTGAGATAAAGACTATATGAATGCATGCAGAGGGACAACCAATGAGATTAACGGCATAGGGCCTTCTAATTCATGTGATGCACCGCCATAGGTATATTCATCCCATTTTTAGCTCTTCACGCAGCTAAGATAACAGTCCACATCAATGAAGTGTGTGGCACTGGCATACCTTTACCACTACATGGTGCAGTGAATCACATTCTAGGTGCTGCTTACAGCAGAATGTGATCAAAGTAAAGACAATAATAAGCATGCCTGTACCAATACATGGTGCATGTGTACCACATTCTAGGTGCTGCTTACAAATCAGCGGCATGACCTGTGAGCATTCACCACATTCCTGTTGAAACTTGAACCCACCAGGTTTTCTACAGCAATTAGGTTACATCCGGACCAAACTAACAACCAAGATAACCAGCTAAACAATCAGCAAAGTATGGCAGATATATGAGGGCACAACCAGCGTATATATAAATACGAGTATACAAAGAGACTACATGCTAAAATGCAAACACAACTAGGCCTGTGACAAACAAATCAGAAATTGCCCAGGCATCACATTGAAAAATCAGAGTTAATCAACAATATGGAACTACTCAAAGTTCTCACCTACAGTTGGCTGCTATAGCTGCAAGGCCATCAGTAGTGAACCCTTCGCAGGTAACAAGAACCAAAGACTTGAAATTTACAAAGGATCTTGAGATCAGCTCAAGACATTCATCTGTAACCACCATCCTCTTCAACCTGAGCTCCTCCAAATTAATCTTACTCCTAGCCAATGCCTCGATCCAAGGGTACACGTACCCTCCCCAGTCATGTGGCACTAGATTGAAGTCAGCGAAATGGGGTTTTTCCCTTCAAAGTGATTGATTTTACCCCCGGAAATCGGTCGATCAATCTCTTGGGACTTATCGCGTAGCAATTC
The DNA here is from genome assembly GCA_019149425.1 of Psidium friedrichsthalianum. NCBI lineage: Eukaryota > Viridiplantae > Streptophyta > Magnoliopsida > Myrtales > Myrtaceae > Psidium > Psidium friedrichsthalianum. The sequence goes on along the minus strand of JAGVVM010008072.1, from coordinate 5,485 downwards.
CCGATAAACACTCTCTGCCTGCTACACCTCTCGATCTTATACCACGATTTACACACTAAAGAGATCGCGTTGCGGTCTCTGTTCGACGTTACAAAGTCGAACACGTGCTCCATAACTTCATCGGGAAAGTAATTCATCTTCACTTCCCCAAGAGTGAAATCCATTTCCACGACTAAAAATCCCAACTTTCAAACAAAATCAGCCCTTAATCCATCCCTCTCGGAGGAAAAAACAAGAGAAAATAGAAACCCTAACGGAAAAAAGGTGGAAAACAACCTAATCCCAACACCAACCTTCGACCAACAAAGGCAAATAGCTCGGAGACAAAAATGCACAGAGAGTAAGCTACAACTTGCGAACTAAATCGAAACCTACCCAACTAAAACCAGATCTAAACGCTTAAAACTGCGCGAGACTTGAGAGGAAATGGCGATGGACAAAACCAGAAGAAGCCCCTCACATATCTACCCGCTTCCGATTAGATCTGAACGGGAAGACCAAACGCTTAACCAATTTCTTCAGAGAAAGAACAACAGCTTACTGGGTAAAGAGCGGAAAGCTCAAAAAAAGAAAGAAAGAGAAAAATCTCGCTTCTTCAGCTATCATCTACAAATCAGAAGTCATGATTGTAGCAGCTGAAGAGAAGGAAAAAATGACAAAAAAACAAAGCTCCCGAATTTCTCAGATCGCATAATCTACAATCTCCATGAGTAGATGCAATCTTCTCAATGACCTGAATATACAGAGCTCTCCCTCTCTCTCTCTCCTCTCTCTCTCTCTGAACCACAATGCTCTGTTTGAGTTTGAGCTCAACCCAGAGAGAGACAGAGCGAGGAAAGGCTTGTGACTGACCAATCGTGGTTACGTACCCCGCAGCGACAGCTTAACCATGGTTAGATCGGACGGCGGTGGCCGCGTGGTGGAAAAGATGGATGCGATCTGGGCCGTCCGTGGTGACCAGTGATGTAACATGCATGTGTCCTTATCTCTCTGGTGGGAGTGAGAGGGGCCAAAAAGTCTTCAGTCACGTTCCTTGCGAAATGACACTCGGTCTCGCGCTAAATTACGGCCCCGTGCCACTCTGCAGATAAGGCCCGAGACCGCCCCAGCGCGGGAGTGGGTGCCACTCGCGGGCGCGTGGGGCCACCCCGCTCTGGACAACGCTGGGCGACCCGCTAGGAGGGCGAGTAAACCGTTGTTGCGTACTCGCGCGGAGGGGATTCTCGGGGTTGCTTGTGGGGCTTAGCTTTGTCGTGTCAGAAAAACAAATTATCGCTCTTTTTTTCTTTTTCTTTTTTCAATTTTTTCCCTGCTTTGTCTTTTTTTATATTTTCCTTTTTTTTTTGGATAAGCGAGTCGCAACCATTTTAATGATTAGGCCACTCGTAAAAAGCAAAAAAAAAAAAAATCGCTTTTGGCAATATCTAAGACTGCAATAAATGCACCACGGTAAATAGTGAAAAGTGAAATTGTTTTTTTTTTTAAAATTTTATGTTATTGCGATCTTTTTTTTTTAAACCATTCCAACCACGTCCGTAATTTCGATAAGAACGATTTATTTCTTTTTGAACTTAGAAAAGAAATAATCGCGTAGGGAGGCCTCCTAGATTTATAAAAAAAAAAAAAAAAAGGAAGGAAGGAAGGCTCACCACTCTCATCTAATTTTCTAACATTTTCCCTTAGAAATTGACATTACGTCCTCGTCGCTGTCAACCACTGTATTATTGGATCCAAGGTCGACTTCGAGTTAATTTCCTTGAAATAGCGACTTGGGGCTTATATCAACATATGACAAAAGTCACAGCAGAAACTCGTAAATCTTGGAAAAGGGAAAAAAGAAAGTCATACTTAAATCTTTTTAAATCACGAAGAAATCTTATGTGTTGACCTTCTGCTCGACCTCATAGATTTATCAAGAAAAAAGGAAGAGATGAAGGAAGGAAAGCTGTCACTCTACACCTAATTTTCTAAAAATTCTCCCTAGAAATGACATTGCATTTCCGTCGTTGTCAACCACTGTATTATTGGATCCAAGGTCGACTTCAAATTAATTTCCTTGAAAGAGCGACTTAGGGCTCGTATCAACATACGATAAAAGTCACGGTAAAAAGTCATATATCTTGAAAAAAAGAAAAAGAAAGAAATTCATACTTAAATATTTTGAATCACGAAGAAATCTTACATGTCGACCTTATTTTCGACCATGGCACGTCTCGCACAAAAACCTTTGAGCGGAGGTGTTCACAGTTCGTTATCATTTATATGACCATTAACCAGTGTCTAGATCAATCTTTTATTCTTAAACTCTTCAAAAAAAAACATCATGAAAGGTCACCCATACAAAGTCAAATATTAATTGCATGCGAAAAATTAGGGTGTCTTTTTTCTCTTTTGTGCGTGCTAGTATGCCAATCATAAATACACAAGGCAATGATGGATTAATTCGAAGCCTCACATCCAAATTTCACTACAACCCACCAAATCAAGATCCTCAAATCCCAAAACCCATTTAAAATGATCCGAGCCTAAGAATTTTTTTTTTTTAATTTGAATTTTGAATAAATTATTCCATCTCCTAAGCCACCCGCGCATTTTCATTTTTCTTTATTTGTGGGAATTTGAATGGATGGAGATAACCGAGGTGGGAAAATTAAAATATGCTTCGGATGGGGAGAAGCCCAAGACGAGTGAAGAGGAGGAGATGATGATGATGAGGAGCGAGTAGCACTCGAGATTCCGCAAAAGCGCTTTGGAGCAGAACCACATGATTGTAATCGTTCCCCCCCTCCGGTTCGCGTCGGCCGCGAGTCAACTTCCTCCTCCTCCTCCTCCCCACTCTAATCATGCCATTTCCCCTCGAGATTGGGACCACGACGGTGGAGGAGCGGTCGCCGGGGTCGGAGAGTTTGGACGGGAACGGGACTCATGGTAGACATTTTAGGATGGCGAAGGGATATATGACTCATATATCACATCGACAAGGGGGCAGCGTGATTGGAATAGATTTGTATATTTATATTGTGTATATTTTATAAAAAATCAAAGATTTGAAAAATGTTTTTCAAAAATAAACGATTGTATCGCCTTCTAAAAATGACTAATTGCAAAAATTTTTATCGCCGTGAAAATAGTTATGCATAAAAGTGTTATCTACAATAAAATATTTTCGTTGACTGATTTTTTAAAAAGATACAGCGTTATTTTTTGGAAAAAAATGTTTTCCAATCTTTAGATTTTCCATGAGGCAAAAAAAAATTGACACCCCTGACACCTGAAATGAACGGATTTGTATATTTTAATAGAAAAGCAAGGCAATGTTAAAAAAAAAGTAGCTATAAAATAAATGAAAAAAAACTACAAGTTTCTCCCACCATATTAAAACGGTCATTAATTTCCATTTTCGGCTCGTTATTATGCTAACCCCCTGTAAATTTTACTTAATGTATGTGAACAATTCAGCAAGAGCTTTTACGACCTAGGAATTTTCAGGAAAAAGAAGACAATAGATTCATCCAATTCAACATTTTTTTTTGAAATTTATTCTTGACTTATAGATATCAAGTCTCTTAAAAGCTCCGTTATTCTTAATTTCATTTACACTAATCCTTTCTTAATTTCACATTAAACAAGTACTTTTTCATTGCTCCTCATTTGTACTTTTTTACCCAATAGATTTAAAAAGTATAATTGAGATTTAATTATGTACAATTTACATGACCAAGATATTGAATACAACATCAACATCACGAAAAATTTGCACTCAAAGGCATATGCACAGCACGTGCTGAGAAAAAGTTATGATCGTTAACAAATGCCAAAACACCCAAGTCCATGGGGGGCGCATGCCAATTTTTTTAAAAGTTCGAGGGTCACGCGAATAAACCCCACATTGAGGGTAAAGTGAAATTTTCCAAAACAATATGAATATTTCAATTAAGGCTCGATTTATTTCCCGAAAAATTGAATATTTGTGATTTCTTTATATATATTGCGTATATAAATTTTATGAAAAATAAGAAAAATTATTTTCCATATCTCCGAAAATATTTAGACATAAATTGGTGTCAATGATAAATATTTTTTTTAGTGATTAACACTTTCAAGAAACGACAAGCTCATATTAACAAAAAATGCATTCAATCATCATTTGCCAACGTGGCTGATGACGCAAGAGACATTGCAGATACATACCAGAAACAACGACGTTAAAACTACCACTAAGCGTGGCAGCTCGGGTGATAAATGAATTCGTGCCAATCTTTCGTGAGGTCCAGCTAATGCCCACAGCTAGGTCGCCGCACCGAGCGGCCCCTTCCCGTCCGTCTTGCCCCATATAGAAAAACACAACAAAAAAAATAAAAAACAATGTTCGGATTAAGCTTTTAAAGCTGGGGGATAGCAAGAAGATTTTACGCGACCAAAACGTTTTCGGCTGAAGGCGATTTCCTTTGTCTTCTCTGCGCCTTCCTGGAAACAGCTTGGCTCCTTTGCAAGAGAGAGAAAAAGAAGAAGAAGCACAGCTAACTTTGGTCACACGACAAATTTTTTTTTTATCTTTTCAACCTTTTGGGCATTTCAATTTCCATCTTCTGCCATTCTTTTTTTCCCTATCCATCTAACTTTCCATTTTCTCCCCCAAACGGGGGGGGGAAAGTTATCTTATTGACTACATCCAGTCCAGAGCACTTGCGTTTGGATCATCTGCCATTTCCACCTGCCAAGCAACTCACGTCCTCTCCATCCAATCCATTAGGTAGTGATTGGGTATACCTCAAAGACTAGAGAATGCACATCGTAGTCTAAATCCAATTAGATAACCGTCTTTTTTTTTTTCTTTCTTCTTTCTTTCTTAATCATCCTTTGTCGCGACGGCTGCCTAGCTGTTTGTCTGTGCTCCTAACTAGAGAATTTAAGTTCATACTTGGTCATATCCTTAAAGGCTTAACGAAAAGTTTGAAGCTATGCTTGCATAGTCTTTCTGGTATTTATCTCCCACGAGGAAAAGAAAAATAATTCGTAGGAATTAGTGGGGCTTAGGAGTCGGCCTTGACCGACATATAAACGGTCTAAACGTTGGCAATCGCTCCATTGGGAGATAAGTGGAACCATCCCTCTCATCGCAATGATCCGTTACTTGGTAAGCAACAAGACCTAGGGGAATCACCCCTGGTCATGCTCCAGAGAGGACGCGTCATTTATTCTGCTGAAGGGCTTGGAGTACTTCGAATGAACGGGAGGGTGCGGTGCCTGCTCGCTGCTTATTGTCTTAGCGCATCTGCGCACTAGGGCTGCAGGTAGGAGCGGGAGAGCCATTATTCTGCGCTCCGTGCCTTTTCTTTCTTCTATTATCTGAGGGGGGCAGTGAGCTCTAGATAGTTCTCTTTCGCTCTTTCAGCTTCATAGGTCGTTCTCTAAAGAGACAAGGAAGGCGCGATTGAGGGAAGAGAAAGCTGGCGGGTCTATATGTATGGAGAGCGAGAGAGAA
>JAGVVM010008071.1:0-19229 GCA_019149425.1 Psidium friedrichsthalianum | reverse complement strand
TTTTTTCTCCTACTCCTACTTCCCTCCGCTTCCTTCTCTTCCGTCACGCCGGCCCTCGCACGCGAGACGTTTCCTTCCCTGCCAGTTCGCCCTCACGACTGCCGCCCCCCCCAGAGAGTAGGCGAAAGAATTGCATATCGGCCGGGACTCAAGTGCGGCGCCCGTGTTGAGATCGGATAACTTCCTCTTAAGAGCGACAGAAATTAGGAAGCATCTGGGTGGGAAGTGAGGGGGGGGGGGGGGGGTGCGTGGCGGCGGGCGGGGCAAGGCTGGCATTCGATGGACAGGTAGGGGCCCGGCGAAGAGCTACAGCTTTGCTCTCCTCTTCGTCAAATCTCCATCCATCTCCTATTCTCTTTCCTCATTTTCTTTGAAGCCATGGATGGATCCGAATGAGTCTCGCGTCGTGTCCATCTTCTTATCCAGACCTCCCCCATCCTCCTCCTAAATGGTTGGAAAATGATTTCACTACTATTCGTGGGTCGCTATCTATAGATTTAATCTTATAGACGTCGATGATCCCATCAACTGGGGAAGTGCGCAACTTTATGGTATAATAGTACGATGCGCCACTTTTTTTTTTTTTTTTAATTTAGGAAAAAGTACCAAAAAATGGACTAAATTATTTTATATTAATACAATTCAATTTCAATCATTTCAATTGGACCCATTTAGACATAAGTATTTTGGATTTGTGCTGATTCAAATCATCTTTCAATTTGGATCGGAAATCACTGATATATTGGCTGTGTCAACTACATGAATCTATAAATGAAATCATAAGGAGCCGACAAGTGGCGTCAATCGGCTTGCCTCCCCTCCCACCCCCCCCCACCAAAGGAATGCACGCGCAGTGAACTTTCTTGACGTCGAGATAAACGAGCGATGGAAATGTCCTGGTGCCCCTGCTGTCCTGTGCTCCCCAAAAGGATCAGCAACTCAAATAAAACCCAACAACATGGGAGGAAAGGGTGGTCTCCCACTGTTATCGCTCCGAAAGCGAACGTGCGAAGCCGTGTTATTTTACTACGTATTTCAGAATAGATTAGTATAAACGTCATGAACAATACGCAAGTTGGGAATAAGAAATTTGTAATTACAATAACAATAACGAAGAAATGGAATGGATACAAATGGACACCGAGATCTGTGTTGCACACAGTTTCTTAAAATAGATTCGCCCCCTCCCTCTAGTATGTGCTGGAGGTTTCTCGCAGACGTTTGTGTCCAGAATACAACGGCGTGCATCGAAAAAGTAAGCACAGTACCTCAAAGCTTCTAACGAGCCGAAATAACGTCACGAACACCATCGAAAAAGCAATGCAGGATGCAAGAGACTAGAAAACAGAGGAGAGTTTTCGAGATTTTCTAGTATATATATGGTAATTGGGGCAATTCGGAAATATGACTAGTAACGGCCGATTAAAGCTTTGCCACTATAAGATTAATTAATAATGGCCGATTAAATCGGCCGTTATAACTTAATTAGCTTGATGTTACTAATAGCAGTAGTTAGCTTGTCGCGAGGCCTCACTTTTGGGCTGCATTTGTGTACACAAGTCATGCACTCACGCCAAATTTTAACTTATCAGGCCTTGTCGAGGCTCGAGATTTGCACTCCCTGCGACTGCGCACAAGGCATAATGCTTGTGCTATAATAGTTATCTTTTCAAAAGGAGTGTAACCATATATATAAAGCACTTTAAAAGCCTTTTCTTTTCAAACGTGGTACTAGTATTTTTCACTTCCCACTTCCAACTCAAGGGTGTTCTTTGAGTATCAATTTTTCATTCATTCACCCATCGATATATCCTATATTTTCAACATTTTATTGCCTGTTCCGAGAAGAAGAGGAGAGAGAGAGAGAGAAATCCATTCCTGCAGTGGAGCAGTAACGCGCGAGTCCAGGTCTTCGCCCGTAGACATCCCTTGATCTGTCCCACGAAGCATTTCCCTCAGAAAGTTGGAGCTGATTACGATGGGTTTGACTGATGCGATCGGATGGGTTATTTAGGTTAGGCGTGAAGGGAGGTGAGGCCCCGTTCCCCCCTCTTTTCAAGTGCCGTCGTAGGAGTGCGCTCCCATCCTTTCACGCAAGCCTGCCGTGCTCGTTGTCTTCCCCGCTGTTGATTATAGGGGCCCGGCAAGATTTTCAGACGGATCACGGAGGCTATATTGGGCGCGCACGTTTACATCAAGCTTAGAACCTGTTTCTTTGAAGGAAAATGAAAAACGACGACTTCGCCTTTGGCAAGAAAGAAATCACTTTCTCTGAACTATCAAACAAGCGACAACTATCTTCTTTATTGAAAACGATCTCCATGGAAGTAAACTCATCGTATCACGAGTTTTCAATGAAACAAATGCCCCCTTTCGGAGTATGTTTGTTTGTATGAAAGAGTCATCCGAGAATTAGCTTTATGGAGTTTTTAAACGTATGTTTGTTTCGATAAGAATATGCATGCTTAAAGTTAGGAAAAATAATTAATTCCCTTCCTGAGAGGGGAAAATCATTTCCTAAAAATTGATTTTTCGGAAAGCATTTTCTCTTATCATGGAGTTCTTCACGAAATAAACAATCAATTACTATAACAACCATCAGAATTTGAGAAAAGTAAAAAAAACAATAATAATAATAACTTCCGACTAATCCCCAAACTGTGATGTAAACCACGAGTACGTCCATAAGAAGTTGCTTTGAGATATGCACGTGAGGGGGATATGCGTGTTTGGTTCCATCGTTTGTTAATCGGTCTTTTGTGAATTCAAGCATGTCCGAGGTGATGAAAAGATGGGTGTTTCACTTGAAGCGGTTGATGGGACTCGTTTGGGAGAGGATCATGAACTCCTAGCTACAGATGTTTGCTAGTTGAATAGAATGCGAAACACAGACGCTTTCGAGAGACCAAATTTTTCAAGAATCGCTGCTAAATTGAACTAGATGATGTCCGCATTGCCACATGCTCGAACAGATATTTTTCTGAAGAAACGCCCTGAGTTTCTCAGCAAAATCATCGAGCTGCAGAATTTACCCAGGGAAACAGGAAAAGCAGCCGAGAAAATCATCGTCCGATCCATCATTTTTAGGGGTTGGAGATTCGGGAATAGTACGTAAAACCCAAAAGGCAAAACTTTTGGTGCATGGTTACCAATTTACATTGCCAAAGTAACTGAACCATTTTTTTTTTTTTTTCTCTAAAGGAGCGTGCGAACGGCAACGAGACTAGAAAGCGACGTCAAGTTGGCACTCCTCTCTCTCTCTCTCTTATCCCCTCTCACGCACGGACACCACCAAAGTTGGCGAATTATTGCCCGGAGATTTTCGTGCGTACAAGACTTGGCATGCTCGATCCCGAGATATCTCTTAGCTTCACATCTTCTTCTCTGCATGCGAGAAATGATTGCATATTTGTATAGTTCCTTTGATCTGTGCGTTTTGATTGACAGGGTGACAATTTCGGGGAGAATTGCAGCGGCCTATCAAAATACTATTGAAATGCGGTTCATACTTTTCCATCGACAGATAAGCATGAAAATGAGCTGGCGGAGGTCCAAGACGTCGCTCCTGGTTTTGGAGTCATGAAATAGTGCTCTACTTGCAATTATTAGGATCAATGGCTCGGTGGCGCGTCCCTTCAGTTCACATGACTCTTTGTTTTGCTACATTCAGTCCTTAATACTATGCTTGTGTAAGCATAATCGACATGGGTTGATGGACTCAACTAGTGAGCACAACTGACACAACACATGAGTTCAAGGACTTTCGATTATTTACAACTATTTTTCCTATTTTTATAAAGGATGTCTCGTAATCCAGGAATTCAAAGAAGGTACTCTAGTTCTCTCATAGTCGTCCTCTAAGCGTGCGGTTTCGAGAAGGTTGACATAGTCGTATTCATATATGTTGATACAAATAGTTCGAGTACATTGCATTTAGGAGCCCATAGTTTGTGAAACTGTTTAGCACCGTTAGCAAGAAAATAATCATCTTAAGAAGATTCGGTTCCTAATTATTGTTGTTATACACTTGTGTTGAAGTTACCCGATCCTTTGGTGTCGATCATACATCCTCATTTCCAATCGTTTACCGATCCTTCCCCCCCCCCCCCCGGTGAATTTATCATTAAAAGGCGATGTCGATTGCCGATTCATTGTTACCAACCAACTTCATATGTAACTAGAATGTATTACAATCAAGCAAGTGTGTTTTGGATTCGTAAATTCAGCATTTATGTAACACATTGTTTTATGTTGGCTTCATCAGTATTAAATAATGTTATTCGCCCTGCTTGCCACTGATTGTTTTCTGGTGATAGCAAAACAATGTTACGTATTTCCTGAGATACATTGACGTGTGCATGTTTTTTTTCCAACAACCTGTTATGTATAATCTCCTTTCTTCTTGTATTGAAAGTCGATAGAGACACGGGCAGTGCTAATGATAGTGGAATCTCTCATTGGATGTAGCCTGATTTAAAGGTAAATTGAGATTAAATTGCGTCTCGACTTCATTTTGTGTGCCTAATCTAATAAACACGGCTCTAAAAACGAGTGCAGCCTTTTCTTCCATCTCTAAAATAGAGAAAAACTTCACTCCAAGCAATCTTTTATATAACGCGAGCGGAATCCGTTGTTTGTAACTACTAATTAGAGACGTCATTGGAGGGAACTCTTTGACGAGGGAAGCGGGAAAAATACGATCTTGAAAACCAAGCTTCACCTTTCGAAACAACGAGACGACACGACTGGCTAGCCGACCCGGAAAAACCATGCCGTTCGCCTTTTTTTTTTCAAGGTTTGGTAGGATAGGGTAGGATAGACGAGGGTAAAGCTTTAACACCCTTTGAAAATGCTAAAAGGGCGAAGGCAAATTTGCCTACGCTAGATTCGCTGCCGGACCTAACCCCGCTTCGGTAGAGGTAGGGATCTAACCCTTCCCAACCTCTCCCCCAATTCCAAGCGGATGGATTGGCCATTGAACCAAGCACAATAGATGTTTTTTCCACAGATACCATTATCTTGGATGGCAAATGATTTGCGCAACGAAAGTTGAATCATCAGTGCGCGTCGTATCCCTCTCCCTTTGTCATACGTTCAACCACCCGGGGTCCGAGTATTCATTCCATCGTACCTTCACTTGCCAACGGGAGAAGCAAACGAAGGCCATGGATCCCCGGCACCCCAAACCAACGCTATGATCCCATTACGCTCGCTCCTTGGGGCGAGAGGATTGGCGGAGATGGTACTCGCAACTCCTCGCGTAGGGTCGAGCAATCATCTGCTAACTGTCTCGTCAACAGGGAAAAAAGCCAACAGCAACCCACATAATGGAGCCAGTCCCCACCACTTAAAAAACTTCACTTGTAGACTGCAACGTACGAGGTACCTACCTCCATTTCATAGTTCTGCTGCCAAGAGAAACAAAGATTCCTTGCGACTTCTGCAGAGTTGCGTGATCCAGACTGAATTGAACGTCCCGACCACGTCGCTCGCTCCGAGGCCCTCCCCCCCTCCCCCCGCAATAAGAGAATGGGTTGTCTTTTGCGAGATCAAACTAGTCACATCTCGCGCCACGTTGCTGTACTTTCAACAGTTCATTATTGAGGCCGAGAATAAAAAGGGTTTTGCGATATAATATCCATGTGGTCCCGAAATAAAAATGATAAAAGCCACCAAATATCTTACACTATGCCAATGAGATATATTTATCAACCTCTCTTTTTTTTTTTTTTTTGATAACCGGGGTTGCCAGCCGTGCCGGCGAGCTTACGCTCAAACCGACGGCGACCGACTAATCCCCGGGGAGGCACCGCAGGAACCCCACACCACGGAGCTCCGGATAAGACACCTGGCACCCAGGATCGTGCTTTCCAACGTGAGCCTTTTCGCTCGAGTCGAGACTCGAACTTTCGACCTACAGCCGTGTAATCACCCAACCACTGGGCCACCAAGCCGGTGGGTTTTATCAACCTTTCTTTGTGATACCAAAACTCAAAAATTTAACCTATGCGAGACTTTTATCTCGAGACTTGTATATGTGTGACACATTTGCTTTGAGGTGCATATGTCACGGGCCTTCAAATTTGAAATTTTTGAAGTCACAAAAAGATAATTTCGAGGTCAATGTCACATATATGACACGAGTAAAAGTTTGGGATTTTACTTTCACACGCACACAAAAGAAAAATTCAAAGTAAATGTATCACGCGGGTTACGAGTTTACGGTTTTTTTGTGTCACCAGAAAAAGTTTAAGCCTTTAAGGTAAATGTGCATAATTTACGATTTTTGATTATTTTTTTTCAAAATAAACAAATGATGGAAAAGGGTATCAGAATGCTAGTCCTGAGCAAGACCTTAAGAGACTTGGACCTGAGTAAGTCCTTAAAGCTGCTCCCCTAACATGAGGGGGGGGGGGGGGGTGGGGTAGGAGTCAATTTAGGGTTCCCTTTGAGCCGAGTTAGGCAGAGCCACTTGCCTTCACAAGGGCCCCTTTGGCTATAAAAAAACTAAGCGGGGTATTGGCAGCTCCCGTGCCAAGAAAAATATAGTGCTGCTGTCCAGGGACGTAAGATATGATCCTAAGCAAGACCTTAAAAGGCTTTATCTATGGTCAACCAGGACCTCAAGATTTCTTAAATGTAAAGCAATTAAAGGTTATTTCTTGGGGATGAGGAAGAAAAAAGATTTGTCCTCAATTGAAGAGCAGGGCATGCGAGTCTCGGTACGTTAAAAAGCTTAGCCTTTGAGGTGAATGTGCATAATTTACGGTTTTTGGTAGCTTTTTTCGTTTTTTTCCAAGACAAAAATGATGGAAAAGGTATGAGAATGCGACAGCCTCAGTGATTATCTTTTAAGATGAATTTGGTACTTAAAATAGAAAGCGGGCTCCCCCATCTCTTCTTTTCTTATCACATGTCTAGGTCCTCGGCAGTCGGCATGGACTTCACCCCCAACCCACGTTTTGTAGGTGGGCAAGTTCCAACACTTCAAAACCTGCCCAAGTGAAAGGGATTGAAATGATAAGCATAGGCTACGTTCATATTATAGGGGTGGCTGAACGTGGCCTAAACGAATATATACATTAGGAAGTCCGGCAATTATTGACATGTAAGGTCGAGTTAATTATTAACGAGAGAACCCAACAAACACGAGGGCCGAGCTAGGGCTACAATCTACGAGGATCTTTTATTTTCCGAAGTCCGGTTTTCAAAAGATTCGGCCGCGGACGCCGTAAAACCTTGGTGATTTTTTTCGATCCACTTCGCCGATGCGAGCCCCGAAGCGTTTTTAAGCTCGGAAGGTTCCGAGCCGGCGGCTGACATGTCGGACGGGGGTCATCTTTGTCGCCGTCCAATTTGGATTCTGCTCTGATCACGTGCCGTATTCAGAGCAACGTGACGAACGACTGGCGTCCCCGTTATCCAGAGGGCAATTGGAGGGCCACGTCACGGGTGATGTTCGTCAAAGGAACGTGAGGTGGAGAGATGGGAACGCGGGAATCAGACAGACATCATCCTCGGTTGTTGTCCCGTCGTTGCGCTCGTCGGTCGGTCAAAGCCGATGCTGGCAAAGTGATAACGACGGACTCAACTTTCCCCCTCTTCTTTTCACGCCAAAAGGGGAAAAACAAGGAGATAAAAACAGGCGATCGTCAACAGGATGGCCGAGCGAGCACGTTTTTGGGAGGGGTCCTCCCCCACCCCTCCCCCTCCTTTTCAAGTCGCAGCCTCTGCCCAGCAATCAATCCTTCTTTTCATATTTATCTTATCGGGATGAACTCGCCCCTCCTCTACCTTATCCCCAACAACAACGCATTCGAATGACGTCCCCACGTCCTTTCACCTCCATTTTCATCCATAGTCCCTCGTAATTTTTCGTCTTTGTGGGGTCACGGAAGAACATGCCCGCTAATCGATTTCGATTTCGGTAGATATGGTCGGATGTCTGCGTACGTGAGTGACTTCGAAAGGATCGGGAAGATTTTGTTAAGGATCGATTACCGCGATTGCCGTCGTCATCACGGAGATCGAATTTCGCGGTCTACCGATACATTAAGCAAGTGGCCCTTCGCCCAAGAATAGTTAGAGCACCAAAGATGGGTCGCCAACTTTTTCAATTATTGATCTTATAATGTTCGAGAACCAGCCCCCCACCCTTTTGATTTTGGTTCTTGAAGTCAAATGACAAATTAATTTTGAGAGACTTTCGCTGCAGCCGTCCTAATATTACATAAGATTTGTCTTCCCCGACATGTTGCGGCTTTTCGACTAATAAAACACATTCTATTCGCGTCTCATCTCATTATGTCACGATTCCCTTCGGATAGAATAAACTGCACGACAAGCCGGTGCTTTGCTGACTTTGGGCCTCCTTGGTCCGGTTTTGGCAGAATATCCTTGAGAAAATGCAAAGATCCCTGCGGCTAAAGGAGTTTTTCTAAACGTAAATAGTGTTTGATAAATTTATTTTAAAAAATACGGTGAGAAGCAATTTCGATCTAAATGGCGTTCGGTAAGAACTACATTTGTAAAGGATGTTTGATAATAATATTTTTTTAAAAAATTTCAAACGATGTGCTGGTGGAACTCAATCGCCGGCAAGTCAAATTGATTGCTGGCCAACCTCGATTGTGGATGCTTGACTTCAGGCGATGCCTGGGTTGCGCGACCCAAGCGTTGCCTGAGGTTGCCAGACCCCATGTGGTCATCGTGTGGGGTCGTGAGATCAAGCAATCGTTGCCTTGGGTCGGGTGATCTAGGCGACCTTCACCTGTGTCTTGTGAGGGTGGTGGCGGCTCGCCCGTAGCTAAGGCCTTTGCCGGAAAATGAGGGTTTTTGAGGACATTTTCGAAATAATGAAAGAATAGCAAAGCCAAAGTTGGAAGATTAAAAAAAAAATCTATTTATATTTCGAGAATGCTACTATCCAAAATACCTTTGGATATGCTTTGGGCTAAAGAAGGCCTTTAGAAATGCAATTATATTTTTCCGAAGTTCTCCAAAAAATGAACTAAAGGATGTTGGTATTTGGCCGAGAGACTTTAAAGCTCATAAGCCCATTTCAAATGTTGAACCAAAAAGGTTAAAATTTACGGGATATACATGCCAATGTGGATGATGAAAATGTTACGTGTCCTTGGGGTTATCCGCCGTTGGATCATGTAAAGACAGATCTCGATCGTCCGTTTGCCACACTTATTGACAACTTTTCGAGTGCATGAAGGCGACGCTTTGTACCGAACCTCCATCCCGGATACGTTAGCGAATGGTTTCTGTAGTCCTCCTTTTGAACTCGAAGAGACAACCATCTTCACAGGGACTCTTCGCCCTCTTGAGATTGAGGAGTCCTCAATGTAATTTCTTTTGGCCAGAACTTCACCCTCGAGTTAAGGTCAACACGCACGGGTAGAGAGAGAGAGAGAGAGATAGGTGATTTCCTAAGCGAAGGAGGAAAAAAAAGAAAAGAAAAGGCATATGCTTAAGCACACAGTCATATGGGGTAAACTTCATAGGCTGGCCTCATCCAACCACAGATCACTGCGTCGGCAGCTTTTAATCTCTTCACTGCACCAATGAAGTAGGGCAAGCGACGCTGTGACTCCATGTGTGTGCAGGAATGCCAGAATCAGTCTGTGCATGAAACCTGCAACAGAAGAGAGGAAAAAGGAAAAAGAAAAAGGGAGCTCCGGAAATTGCTTCCAGATTTGACCGGTGTTCTTGGAGGTGCTCTGTGCGGCACTTGACTAGTTCACGGTCAACAACCAACAGTAGTTGTAAGCACAAAAGTGCTTCAGGGAGTTCATCCTCTTATTTCTTCTGGGAACAAAGGCCTTGAGCTAGTGCACAAATGGCCTTGGTTTAGGGGGAAATCTCACCAATGCTAAACCATGAAAATTACATGTGTATGCAAATGATACGTGTCGGTGTAATTGTGCACGCATTTTCTGTATGCACTCTTCTTGTGATCAAGATAACATATGTGTGAATGGACTAGAAGATGTACTTCCCCGATCATAATGCCATGCAAGTGAGGAGAGTCACCAAAACTAGCGTCACATGAGATGAGCCAGGTGGATGGCAGAAACGGAAGAAGAGTGCCAGGAGATTGTGTGCGAGAAAAGGGGGCCATTGACCTCCCACGTTGTCTCCTCCATGCAGCGACCAACGTTTCCACATGCTTCAATTCCCCTGTTATAGTTACAAGTTAGAAAAGAAAGAGGCATGTAAATCATGTGCGTGATGTTGGAAACAGGCAACAAACATTTTACCCTCTCTGTGGAAACGATATTCATATGCTCACACCATCATCTGAGTTGTTTTGTACTAACATCTTCATCCAGTCTATCGATTAGTTTTCCTTCGCTCGTGAATCTCAACTACTAGAAGTCGATGCCCAGAGAAAGCTTCAATGGATTTGCTTTAGTTTAGCTCTGTTCATGCTGTCAATTATCATGAAACAGATCTAACAAATTATGGATAGTGACGACTCGCTCATGTCACTGCATGACTGCTTTCGCATGATAGAGAGTTCGACTCAGACGATCTGAAATGAACCATGTTTTGCTTTGCAGATGACACTAAAAATGAAGAGCGGCTTCCATGCCGACCAAAAGAAGGCTTTCCTAACATTGGTTCCTTTTGTGATGCGGTCATTCAGATGCAGAACAATGTCGAGACTGCAGTAAATTAGTGTGCTTGTCGTAATGCTATAAGGATCATGTTAAGTGCCCTCATGATCATGACCAACATGAAAATGAGAGTATGCCGATCAGCACATTCAGATACCCACTAAATTGATGCCGCTGGACGTGAGGTTCAACAGTACGGGCGAGAGAGGTGTAGACTGGAAGCCAGACCCAGCAAAATGTTTCCAACGCAAAAGAAAAGAATGACCAAAAAAGGCACAATGACATGTTTCATTTTGATAGCATTCCTCTATTTGACATGGCTTAACAAAAGTCCTCAGGACTTTCTTCAGCATTTCTCATGGTATAGCCCCTCTTTCAGAAACCAAAAAGAACAGCAGATTCAATTAAAATCATTAAATGCATGCCTGAAAAACCCTCAGCGGTGAGCACCCAGCTGACCAGAGTTTCGAAAGCCACATGAGGCATTGGCTAATTATGGAATTCAGTAACCAATGGTGACGGACAGACTGTCTTCCGGATGATTCTTAGAAAAACAGAATGTTCAAGAGAAGAAAAGGCAAATATAATCTACTTCACAGAATGATGAACAATAATTTCTACAGTCAGCCCGTACATACCCAGCAGCAGCAAAGTAAGATGATGTGTTGTGGCTGAAGATAAATTCTTTCAGATGACATATGCATTAGTCGTAACATAAATTTGATATACTACTGTCCAGTGTCCAAAGCTATACTAAAACCATCCTCTACGACAAGCCATGATCCACATTCTCCTTCCCATCTTCAACTTTTGATTCCTGTGCTATGTGGTGAGCCACGTCATAAGTTGCGTGAAGCCCGACCAAGAGATAGTAGAGTATCATCACCGCAGTGCATATGAAGAACCTCCAGAACGCTTCAGAGCCCAGCGAACCAATCAAAAATATGTTCATCCCGATTGACAACGATGGCAAATACGGAACTAGGGGAATCCCCCAGAGCTGTGGAGCACGCCGCTGTGGCAGCAATTGCATTCCTAAAGTGCCCAAAAACCAAAAAATAACAGCAACCACGTAACCAATCCATCCCCCAGCGTTTGAGGCCCAAACTGCCGTCCCTCCAATGCAAGAAGCGACTATAACAAACAGATAAACCAAGAACTTGTGAAGGTCGCTCTTTGGAGTCTCACCCTTAACATAATACCGTCTCACCAGCAATGCAACAGCCATTAACATAAAAATGAACAGCGTACTGAAGGACAACACACTAGACAAGACATCCAAGCTGGAGAAGAATGCCACAACAGAACTAAGCACGGTGATCAACAGAGTGGCATTAATCGGAGTGCCGGTTTTCGGGTGAACAAGAGCAAACCAGGGCGGGATCATATGAGCCCTCGCAATCTGAGTCATATACCGAGCTTGCCCGAGAGCCCCGACCAGCAAACTGGTGGTCATTCCCTTGAGGGCACAAATGCTGACCACATACTTAGCCCACTCCATGCCGATCCTCGAGAAAGCCACTGAGTAAGCCGCATTGCGGTCTATTTCGGTGTACTTCTGCATCATGGTCAGGGCCAGAGCCATCAAACAGTAAATCACGGTGATCACAGTCATCGAACCGGCCAAACCGATTGGGATGTCCCTGGACGGCTTCTTGGTCTCTTCGGCCATGGTAGCGACCATGTCAAACCCTGTATAAGACCAGTACACGATAGCTGCGGCCGCGAAAACCCCCCTTGCTCCTTGAGGGAAGAAGGGGACTAAATTGGACACATGCCCATGAGAGAACCCAAGTGCTATAATAAGCACTATGACCCCCGCACTAATCACAGAACTGATCAATTCAAGCAAGAGGCCTGCTTTGTCCGGCCATCGCAATGCTATTGGCCACCACAAGCACCACAACAGCCAACGGTCCAGAAGATTAAACCCCTCGGCCAAACCATTGACATGGAACCTAAGGAAATCAGGGTCGGTCTTGATGATGCTCGCGAATACGAAGTCCAAGAACGACCCAGCCAGCCGCGCCCACAATGGCCTCCAAGAGAATATTACCGGCCGCAATGAAAGCAATGAAATCGCCTAGCTCAATACGCAAGTACGAGAACGACCCACCTGCGACGGGGATTTCGACCGCGAACTCCGTGTAGCAGAATGCAGAGAGCAATGCAGAGAGGCCAGAGACGGCGTAGGAGAGCACAATGGCGGGGCCGGCGTGGTCGTGGGCCTCCTGGCCGGTGATGACGAAGATGCCCGACCCGACGACGGAGCCGAAGCAGAGCCAGATGAGGTCCCACCAGTTGAGGCAGCGTTTCATGTCATTCTCGCTCTCCTTCTTGAGCTCGACGAGCTCTTTGGTCTGAGTCGACCGATCGAGGATGCGATCTCTGAGGCGAGGGCAGGTCTGGGAGAGGGCCTTCCTGTAGGAGGCGAAGTTGACGAAGGAATCCTCGGGGAAAAAGTCTTGCTTGCTCCATCTCCAGTAGCTCCTACGCTCTCGGTCCTGCGCATCCATGGCGGCGATCCGGGGATGTGTGCTGGAGAGGATTCAGGAACAGGGGACGTGTGCATTTGCCTTTGGCCAAGATGGGCTTAAATCGGCTTGGAAATGGAGAATTCCTCATTAAATTTTCATTCTTACTTCTGGGAAAGTTTGGATCTGTGGAATCCCAGAAAATCAAGGCTACCTACGTTGGACGTTGGCATGGCTGCTAGAATGGAGTGAATCTGGACAGTGGCTTTCTTAAAACTAGGCAGTTTTTGACCGGATTCCAAGAACGACAGCTAAGACAATTACCCAAGCCATAAATTTATTACAATTTTATCAACTTTCTTAAAATTAGATAATTTTTTTACCAGATTCACTCAAACAACGCTTAGAGAATTACCAAAAAAGTTATAAATTTATTACAATAACATTAATTTAATCATATATATATATATTACAAATTAAATTCTAAACTTTAAATATTTGTGTGAATTCAATGTCAATTTTCGCCTATTGCACTCTGACAAATAGATGATGCAGTCAGAATTCAACGTGGACATACGACTAAAGTGCGGGAAATATACGAACAATTTCGAACCGATTGTTTCCTTTTCGATCCCATCCACTGTAGATAGTTTCCCTCCGCATATAATTTTCACGGGAAAATGATACTTTTGGTGTAAAATGTTATGTACGAAAATCACTTGGTGCTAAAAGTTTCGACCGAATCACTTTAGTGTCAAGTCGGAAATAAATGATCACTTTGTTCTTATTCTGACCAAAGTACCACGTGTAATTAATAAATAAATTTTAATGCAAAATGACATTTTTAAAAAAAAGTCCACGTGGGCTGTCACGTGGACTTCTACACTTTAAAATAAATTAAAATAAATCAAATTCAAATTTAAAATAACTAAAATTTAAATCATTTAAAATAAAAATTTTATTACAAATAAAATTAAAATAGCTTTAAAATGTAACAAAAAACCTTAAATTTTGTATTTAAAAAAAAAGTGGGAAATTGTCGGCGGTGGTGGGGACTGACGACCTCTGCTGGCCGCAGGTGGGAGCTTCCTCACCTAGATTTAGGTTATGGTGAGGATGAGCAGCATTCCACCGAAGTTGTTGAGGTAGACGATGGGGTTGGGGAAGGTGCAGTTAATGATGACGACAATGTTGACGCGGCTGTAGCCCTAGCCGAGGGTTGCCACCCAACTCGACCAGACCTGATTGAGGGCCGTGACCCTTCCCTAGATCTAGGCGAGGGCTGTCGGGCTCTCGCCTGCGGCTGGTGGGGATCATCTACCTTGGTTGGGGCCGGCGACTGTCACGCCTCGGGTCATGCAAGGGTGACGTCATAGGTATATCATTAACCCATTCTATTTATGTTGAAAATTAAATGCACACAAAATGTTCAACTCCCAGACAACCATAAAATAACAAGAATAAAAAGTAGGAAACCATAAACCACAATCAATAATTAAAATTAGCAAAAGATTTCATTAATATATATTGTTAACCCTGAGTAGTAACAAAAGCCATCTACAAGGCTACTCTTCGGGGCTGCTTCCTAAGCCAAAAAGATACCAAGTCGAGATAGGATTAATACTATGCTCCTAAATTCAACCAAAAGGGTTTCCATTAAAAGAAAAAGAAGAAGGAGGAGTCTTCACCTCTACGACCACTCAGCTATAATAGCCGAGCGGAGTCTCAAGGTCGCTCTTCTGGCTCAAGCTTTGGGTCCGCCACCTCCCCATTCGGGTGTCAACATCCATGGAATCCCAAGGTTCATATCACTAAGGTCGCAGTCAAGGGTCCCTCAACCCTCGAATGAGCTTGTAAAGATCATTGCTGTGATGTACGAACCAGGCTTTTGAAGGGGTGGGTGCTAGGTCCCATAATTTCTTCCACCCATATCGTCGTCACGTGATGTTTCCACATGCGATTTGAATATGAGATTGGATGATATGTGGACATCGTAGAATTGGTCGATCGGGACCCCGAACCTTACGGACAAACTTCCATCTCTAAGGTTTCTTGACACATTTAACAACATGTGAGATATAAAATATCTCTGTGAGTCAACGCCTAAGTTCGAGCAGGGCATTAATTTACTAAGGCGACCTAAACGGGCAGAATAAAAACGAGAGCAATCAACTGTCAATCACATGTAAACTTACCTCGTCTTGACCCACACAATATAGGACTATCATAAGGCATTCAAACCACATAGGTTAAGGCACACAACTAGAACACTCACCATAATCTTTCATACACAATGCAATATACAGGTTCTAATTATTACTAGGGATGGGTTGGCGTGTTTGTGAAACTTGCGGGTGACGCTTGGGGCTCGAGCAGAGGGCGCGAGGCGATGAGCTCGACTGGCTAAGCGACGAGCTCGATTGGCTAAGCGACAGTGGAAGGAGGCGATCAGGTGGGCAAGGCAATGTGGTGGCCGGCGTAACAGAGGAAGAAGAAGAAGGAGGAGGTGGTGCAGAGGGGAAAAGGGGGGCCAGGGGAGAGAGGAAGAGAGAGAGGTGATGGGTGGGTGAGTGCTTTGAGAGTAGAGTCTACTTGGGTTAAATCAAAATTTACGAGTTTTGTCTTATATGCATGATATCCAAGGGTAAAAAGGTAATTTAGGATAGGTGGTCATTTGGCACTAACGACTAAGGGTAATTTGGGAATTTCACAATGAGGGTTCGGTCAGGATTGGGCTCGAACGCGAAGGGAAATTCTACAACGCGACTAACCCAGCTGATTGCTCTAATCGACACTTTAGATTAAACAAAATTTGCGTCCAATAATTATTCCTTAAATAATAAAATTCATTATTATTTATTTTACAACCCTCGAAATTTTGAGACGTCACAGCAACCCCATTGGCCATGCCACCGCTTGACACTATCATTTTCTTTTTTTTTTTAGCTTTTTTCAGCTTATTTTTCAAATTATTTTAAATAAAAAAATTTAAATTTAAAAAAATGCCACGGTAGATCTTTGGCGAGCCACGTCAGCGTCATATATTAATAAAACAAGGCCACATTGGATTTTTGATGGACAAATCGGACTTGCACTAAAACGATAGTTTTTAAAAAAATTGATACTAAAGTGATCGATTAAAATTTTTGTACCAAAGTGATCTCCATACATAACTTTTGATATCAAAATTGTCCTTTTCCCTGAGTTTCACCAGCTCTCAAATTTTTTTTCCCTTTTCAAATATCCAAACTAACCAACACAAAAAAAAAAACTTACGTGCACTGATGTTTTAATTTATTTTCCTGTACCTTCAATGGCTAAAGCATGGTTTCTACTCGGTGTAGAATGCCGCAAATAGTTGAACCTTCCGTGTATGATTGGCGTCCAAACTTCTGCCGAATCTCTTCCATATCTTCTGATTAATAGGGTGCCCTTTAATTGAAAAGTTGAAAGTCACCGTCGCTCGTAAAAACGAATCAACTTGAATCCCTTTATGACTAAGTTTCTACTTTCTTTCTGTGCAGGTCGCTGTCATAATATTCGATATCATCTCTTGCTAACTCATGAACATGCCATGCATATCCACATTGCGATATTCCCCGATTTCGTTCAATTCCTAATGGCCCGAGAAAAGTTGACCCATATGCATTATATGACCCAATATAGCATCTTCTCTCCTTCAACAGCTCTTCTCTTTTCACCTATGTATAGTAAGAATTAAAGACAAAAGTTTAAATGGGTACATGAAGTTGAGCTGTATTCTCAAAAGAAGGTCTGAAGCGAATCTTTTCTTAAATAAGAGCCTAAGATTTTGAAGAAATGACTCAAGCTCGCCGGCTAGCAAATATTTCCAAGCTGGCGGGCACAATCACGGTTAGGGTCATTTTTGGTCATTTTCCCTTTTTTTTTTTTTCTCTCTTCTCATTTTTAATGTTTCAATCAACCTCTGTTATAGGATTTTTTTTAAAAAAAAATCACTTCTGTTTTTTTGTTCCCCCCTCCAGAGATGAGAATGCTCAAAAGAAGAAGATGATGAACAAGAAGACCCGAATGCAGCTAAAAGGGGTTTCTGTCAAATTTAGCCCTAACCTCGCCCTTGCTTTCGAATTTAGTCCTGGATGCCTCCAAATAGGGCCTCAAACCTCTAGTTCGATAGTTCGCGCTATTTGATTCGCTTCGCTGACTTAGCAATCTCTCTGCGTTCTTAGGGCAAATCATGCCCTCGAGCACCGGGACGAGGGACGCTATCTCTCCGACGGGGCTTGTGCTCGAGGAGCTCGGGCACGAGGTGCGGCTCACTAGTGAATCAGACGAGTTAGGGCACAGCCACGTAGAGAACGAGAGGAACTTCAGTAGCTGAACTTCGCATGCATTATTGGAGCATGGAGGAGAAATTTCAGGATTAGGGTATCTTTTTAGAGATTTTGGGAATTATTGGTAATCCTTGGGAAATATGGAGAAAAAAAAATGAAAATTGAGTTCAGATAATTTCGGACAAAAACACACGGACAGAGATGAGCATTGGTGCTTGGTGAAGCTTTGCATCGTCTCCGATGTCACGGAGGCCCACTTTCATCGTGAAATACAAATACACGCACAAAGAGAGAAGGGCGAGCGAGAGTTGCCTCCTACAACCACGCCTTCTCTATATTTGAAATAATGTTCACTTTGAACTTTTTTTTGAGAAATCAGCTTTCACCTTAGATCCTTATTTCTTCCTTTTGGATTTAAGCAAGTCCTTAAACTATTTATCTAAATTTTGATACATAAAATTCAAAGTATTTTTGAAAAGAAGGGAAGAAAATTATTTTATCTTAACTTGAGGGTGGCGATGAAAAAGTAGACTCCACGTCAACTTGTGTTAGCTACTGATAGTAGCAGTAGCCTCTTGTATTTGGAGTGAGTCATTAGAGTTTCTGTGGCAAGTTACCCTGTGGTGTTTCGATTTTTTGCAACTTCTTCCCTGACTTTTTTTAAGTTTGTAACAATTTCCTCCCCAACGTTGACTTTCGATAATAGTTTTCTCACACATTCGGCCACGGGACTAGTTGTGAAAGGCAAGTTGCCTCTCCTTCTACCTTGACTAGTTGCCTCCAGATTTGCCGGTGTTCTTGGAGGTGCTCTGTACGGTACTTGACCAGTTCCTGGTCCCAGCCAACAGCAGTCGTAAGCACAGACGGGCTTCAGGGAGTTCATTCTCTTATGTCTTATGTGGGGATAAAGGCCGTGAGCTAGTCACAAGTGGCCTTGGTTTGGGGGAAATCTGACCAGCGCTAAACCATGAAAATGACGTGTGTGGGTACCCAGTATGGGACGACTCAATAGATTTGCTTTAGTCTAGCTCTATTCGTGCATCACTTACAAAGAAGCAGATCTAACAAAGTAAGGATAGGGACTACTCGCTCGTGCCATCGCACGACTTCTTTCGTACGGTAGAGTTCTGACTCGCCGACAATCTGAAATGAATCACATTCTGCTTTGCAGATGGCACATAAAATGGGGAGCAGCTTTCATGCCAACCCAAAAGAAGGCATTTCTCTACCATTGCTTCCTTATGTGATGCGGTTATTCAGATGCAGAACAATGTCAAGACTGCAGTAAATTAATGCTATAAGGATCGTGTTAGGTGCCCTCATGGTCATGGCAATGCGAATCAGCACATTCAGATACCCACTAAATTGATGCCGCTAGACGTGCGGCTCAACAGTACGGGTGAGGGAGGTGTAGACTGGAAGCCGACCTAACAAAATGTTTTCGAGGCAAAAGAAAAAAAAATTGACCGAAAAAAGGCACAATGACGTTTCATTTTGATAGCATTCCTCTATTTAACATGGCTTAACAAAAGTCCTCAGAACTTTCTCCAGCATTTCTCATGGTATAGCCCCTCTTTCAGAAACCAAAAAGAACAGCAGATTCGATCGAAATCATTAAATGCATGTCTAAAAAGCCCTCAGCAGTGGGCACCCAGCTGACCAGAGTTTCAAAAGCCACAGGAGGCATTGGCTAGTGATGGGATTTAGTAACAATGGCGACGGACAGACTGTCTTCCGGATGATTCTTAGAAAAACAGAATGTTCAAGAGAAGAAAAGGCAAATATAATCTACTTCACAGAATGATGAACATAAA